>ML682038.1:12556859-12644952 GCA_007922195.1 Podocnemis expansa
GGTGGTGGAATCTCCATCTCTGGAGGTGTTCAAGTCCCGGCTGGACAGAACACTGACTGGGATGATCTAATGGGAGTGGTCCTGCTTTTTTTGGCGGGGGGTTGGACTGGATGGCCTCGTGGGGTCCCTTCCAACCCTATGATTCTATGATTCTATGATAAGTCTGTCTCCTATTTCCATCTCAACTTCAGTTCAGTATACATTTTTGATATATAAGGCAACACCTCCTGTCTTTTTCCCTGCCTGTTCTTCCAAAGTGATTTGTGTCCTTCTATGCGGAGATTCCAGTTGTGTATTATCCCACCAACTCTGTGGTGCCAACTATGTCATAGTTGCATTTATTAACTAGTATTGCTTATTCTCCATACTACTTGTATTATACAAGATATCCTACTGTACACAGACATCATGTTGATTTGATTTCTCCCCATGTTCTGTCTTGTCTTTCCTGTCCATGCTATAATGGCCCATGCTCTCCTCAGATTCTGACCTTCTTTCAGGTCTTCATGTTTTTGAATTACTTGTGGTCTTTTATCTTTTAATCCTATACAACCCAGTTTAAAGCCCTCCTCATTAGGTTAGCCAGTCTGTATCCAAATATGCTCTTCTCCGTCACTTACAGGTTCTCTGGCTGCATGCAGGTGTAGTGAGAATTACAAATTCACAAGAGCTCAGAAAGTTTGGGCATCACAACCTGCTCAGTTGAGACTGGATTTAATCAGGACACTGGAATTACCCTCTTTTTACTAAAGGGTCATAGAGTTCTAATCTGATGAAGGTCATTTCACACCCAGAAGTTTATGTAATATTTCATCTGGTAGTGGAACTCCTTTGTGAACCTCCTTCTTCTGTCCATTATAGCCTTTCTTTCATGAGCTTTAGCTCTTTTTATTAATTGGCTCAATGATATTTTATTGTCAGATGTCTTTCTACTGTAAAGAAATTCCAATTTATTGAATACACTGATAGGTGTTCTTCACGGCTGGAAATGATTCATGGTCTCACTCTCCATTTCTCACTAGCTTTCTCATAAGGTTGACACTGTTCAGAAGGCTTGAAGATCTTTTTATCTCTAGGATAATGGATGAATGCAGGAAGTATTTTAGGGAGTTGAGCTGCTTGCTTTGTCTGGAGGAGACTGGATTCTATGCTAGCCTTTCCATTTTCTTGGGTCTTTTATTAAAGCAAAATCCATATGCTCTTTGGGATAGAGTTTGTGATTATTTCTTATTGTATACTGCTTGGCACGTTCATGTAATGAAATATTAAATGAACATTTATTACAGCCTTGGAGAAACTGAAAATGTTCCTTCCAGTGAAATCTATTAGTATGGAATGGATTTTTAAAGGAATTCTGGAAACTGCATAGTCTTAGTCATTTAAAACAAATGTGAATACCGACCCCAAAAATGTGAATTCTACTGACCAACACTATAATTATATTTTATTGACAAGGTTACTAGCTTTGGTACTCCAGATATTGCATGAAGGATAATATCTGCTTGGATACTGTAATCCAGTAAGTGGATCTCTGACAGAGAATGTTTCTGATCTTGAATCCATGTGAACAGAACCTTGGGCATAAAGGATCTATTCTGTTTTCAGGTACACAGGTAGCACCAGGTAAGGAAACCTATTGATTTCAGTTGAGTTGCACATGAGTATGAAGCAAGTTTTTCAGTATCATCATGCATAGTGCCCACATGATCTAGAAGTCTACTGAATTAAAGCTAACTGTGAAAGCCACCCCTATGTTAACCTGTGCAGCTCACTGTTGAGGGATAATCTGAAGAGGAAATAGCATAATGAGCACACTGGGTGGCTATATCTGGATATACCATTTTTTGTACCTTATCTCCTCTATTAAATTGCTTATAATGCCACAGCAGGGAAACTGTCCTAGAGTAGTTCCAAAGGGGTAGCTGTGTTTAGCAAAACAAACAAGGAATCTTGTGGCACTTTTAAAGACCAACAAATAAATAAATTTGTCAGTATTTAAAAATGCCACAAGATTCCTTGTTTGTTATCCTACAGGAGGTTGTTCCTTTAAAGGGATCTGGGCTCAACCCAGTCGTCCAGTCACAAGTGATGGGTTTGGGCTGTTGGCTAGGTCAGGTGGCCAGGCATCACAGTAATGGTAGCCAAGGGAGTAGGGTTTCCTATATGATGAAGATCTGAGGGAGGTCTCTCCCAGGAGGGCCTGGTAATGCTCAGAGGGATTAGGGTGGAGAGTGCTTACAAAGAGGACTAAAGCCCCAGTGTGCAAGGGTAATTGCTGAGAGAGATCTGGAGGGAGGCTCCTGATGAAGGGGATAGGCTCAGGGGAAGTGGGTTCTACGCACCAGCCGGGTGGAAAAGTGCGTCACAGTGTGGATAGAAAGACATGTGCTAGCTCTCCTCAAGCAGCACACTCAAAATAGCAGTGTGGTCATGGTGGCTTGAACAGTGACTTGGGTTAGCCACTGAGGACAGTTGTGTTCACCCCAGTGGGCACATACTTGGGTACCCATGCCAACACACCATACTATTTTTAGCATGCTAGCTCAAGAAACATTAGGGCACATCTCTTTGTCAATGCTTGCAATAATGTTTCTAGCTGTAGTGAGGATGTGCCTTAAGGGGCTGAAGGAAGTGCCAAGCATCAAGGCCTGGGTTTCTGGGAGGGCACTGTTGAGCGCAGTGAGGAGCTGAGGCAACAGAGAGCTGGGGCAAGACTTATTCTAATTCAGGTTAATGTGTTAACTGTGTTGGCCTTTTAATAAAACTTTGCCCAAGAAGGAGTGTTATTTGACTTGCAAGTGGCTGGGTGCAGTTATCTGGAAGCCTAAGGAAGGGCAGAAGCAAGGTTTGCTGCTGGATCAAGAAGGAGTCCGTTAAACAAAAATGTTACACATTTACTGGAGGCTAAAGCTTCGGAAAAGTATTTGAGGCTAGTTTGGACATGTTCTGAAGGCAAAAACAAGCATGGATTAGAGACAGCCAACTCACTGACCAGAGACAGGAGATTGTTAAAAGTGGCTTTACACTACCTTTGTGGCTCCCAGATCCTGTAGTTAGCCTGGGGCTGAACCAGTCTGTGCAGAATTTTGAAGTGGTCTCAGGGTTACCCTCAGTTACACTCAGCAGCCTGTAGTCCCCAGGCTATCAGCTAGGGGTTGATGGAGTAGAGTGGCACTCCAGCCATACTCATTTTTCCATGGCCAAAGCCTCTCCATTAAACTCTCAAAGGCAGAGTAGCTGAGAACCTCTGCTCTGTGGCACTTGGGGAGTCCTCAGTGGTCTGATTGAGCTGACATTCTGGCTGGTGAGCACTCTTGGAACGGGGCCAAGGACTTGGTATAACATTGTGCGCTGGGTGATAGAACAAAGGGAGGGGGGACTTTTCCCAAAAGAAGGGACACGGACTACTTAGAAGAAGCAAATTTTATGTTTACGGGCCATGAATGTGTGTGTGTGTGTGTGTGTGTGTGTGTGTGTGTGTGTGTGTGTGTGTGTGTGTGTGTGTGTCTGTGAGAGAAAGGGGAAAAGGGATAAACATGGATTACAGGGTCACGCACAGGCATGTAAGTTCACAGATACCTTCCTTTTTCCTTTGAGCTGGACAACATAGGCTATGTCCACACGTACATTGTTATTTTGAAATAAGTTATTTCGAAATGAGTTATTTTGAAATAAAGTCCTTATTTCAAAATAAGTTAATTCAAATTAAGAAAATATTAATTCGAATTAAGGGAAAGCCTGCTATCGAAACGGCTGTTATTTCGAAATGGTTATTTCGAAATAACGCCATTTGGACATGTTGTTTCGAAAAAGTTGTTTTGAAACAATGGTGTTGTTTCAAAACAACATGTCCAAACAGCCTTATTTCAAAATAACCATTTTGAAATAACAGCCGTTTTGAAATGAATGGGGTTTAAGCTGTTTCGAAATGACGGTTCTTATTTCGAAATGACAGAGCCTGTCATTTTGAAATAAGAAAACGTCATGTGGACCTAATCTTTTTTTATTTTGAAATAACCAGTGTTATTTCGAAATAAAAGAGACGTGTAGACATACATAGTCACAGTCTAGGAAGGCTCCATGTTGTGTTTGTGTAGACAGAAACAGAGCTCATGCATTTATTTGATTTCTCATGTCCCTTTCTTAGCTAGTATATCTAGTTTAAACACAGTGATTGCTCAGATTTGACAGGCAGTGCTGTGATTGTCAAGTTTGAAAAACAAGAAAGTCTCCACACTAAAGGGAGGAAAAGCAAACAAGATGAGTTCACTGACTCAGCAATGGCAAAGTAACAGGAAAGAGGAGATGCAGTATCTGCCTTGTTAGGTGTCACAGCGTTGAGGAGTTCATGCTGGCAGAAAAGTGTTCCAACGTTTGGGACACAGGATTTGGTGACCCACTGTTACAGTAAAATTAAAACAACAACAACAACAACAAACTTGACACTAAAATAAGTGAGGCCTCAATGTGTAGTTGCATTTTCTGTCATATTGATACCAAATCTCTGTAGCTAATAATTCTCAGGAAGAATTTTACCTCTTGGGAGCAGTATTTACAAGTAGGTAAATGATAGAAATGTTTCTTCCAAAGCTTCCAGCATGAACAGCCCTTTAGTACAGATGGGCAATGGTGGTGTGGCAATTTCTATACTTATGGGAGGACAGGTTATAAAGGATATAGGAACACTAACTGAAGTACCAGCCTACCATCAAAATTCTTAATAACATTTAATTAATTCCAAAGTGTATATCCAATCTTTTTTCTCCCTCTGCTATTCTGTGTACATCCTATATTTGTGTTTCCTTTCCTTCGCCCCTGACCTTTGATCTGTATGGCATCTGGAATCCAATGAGGAACAATGAAAGCTACATGGCTCCCTCTGACATTTCCATGTAAAAGACTGGACAACTGAAGGTATGATACAGCTAGTAACCATTTCCTCCCCATGAAGTCTCAGACTGACCATGTATTTTTGATGGGACTGCTTTAGAGGTTAAGGCCAAACTTTTCAAATCTGATTGCCTATATAGTTAAATATATAAATCCATTTGTGGCCTCTAAAATATAAGAGGCCTAACACTCAAAAGTGTTGAGCCCATATAACTTACAATACTGAAAACTAAGCATCTTTTATTTAGGTGCTTAATTTTAGACATCCAGGTTTGAAAAGTTTGGTCTAGGATTCTAAGCATTCATTCATAGTGCACCTTTCAGTTAGAAGACTAAGTTTGTTATTTTACTTTGTTTTTCTGAGTCATTATTCTCTGAACTTTGTTTTTGCCAACTGTCAAAATATAGCTGTTTCTCTGCTTCAGGGATGAATTAGGCTGAAGTGCACTAGGAAGAAATCTGGCACCGAAGTAATGTGCTGGAAGAAAGAGAGAGAGAGATTTGGCTGGTGCTGAAAAAAACCAGAGTGACCTTGCATCATAGAGCTGGCAAATACAGTCGGCCAGCGTTAGTGTGGCTTCACTCTCAGCAAACCTGCAGCGGTGCTATGGCTGTTCCACTACACTGTTTATGAAATGCTGCACTGGTCTGGAAAGCATTATATGAAAGACAATTCTAAGAAAAAGGGAAAAAGCATAATAATGTAGAGTAAGTATCTGAGCCTAAGACCTGATGTTTACAAGTAAATTATAAGACATCAAAGCCCCAGCTGAAGCAATGGAAAGAAAGTGTTGCTTTCTGATTTTAAAATCTTGAAAACTCCCTCCTATTGTAAGTGGTAAATTTAATGATGATGTATTCTGAGAGCTTAAATTATTTTAAAACTAAGGGCAAGGAGAAAGTCAACAGGTGCAAAGAAGCACACAGTTCCGGCAGTCACTTCCTGTAGAGGTTATTAAGGGGGATACACTATATGTGAGTAAAGAGGAGAGAAGCTGATTAAAGATAGGTGGAAAATGGAGAGCAAGAGTTAAAGGAAAAAGAGTTCTGTTAAATTATATAATGTGAAAGCAGACAACTAATTACTGACAAATTGCATAAGTGTTTGCATACAAATGCAAGAGGTCCAAATATCAAGATGGAAGAAGTTGGTATTAATGAGGATTTTGATAAAATACACATCATGGAAATTTGGAGTAATCAATGAGACATGATAATACCATGGTACAAAAAATATAGGAATAACAGTAGGACATGCTGGTAGGGGAGTGGCACTATTTGGGGAATAAAGAAAGAAGTCAAATATAATAAAAATCTTAAATAACCAAACAGTACCATAGGATCTCTGTGGATAGAAATATGCTTGAAAAATGAGAGGTATAGCAGTAAGAATATACTAATGACCACCTGATCTTGATGGTGATAGGAACTGTGAAATACTCAAGTGGATTAGAGAGACTGTAAAAACAGACAACCCATGATAATGGGGGATTTCAGCTGTCCCAGTATTGACTTGGAACATGATACCTCAGGATGGGATGCACAGATAAATTTCTGGATACTATTGATGACTAGTTCCAAAGGGGCAGCCATGTCAGTCTAGTTCTGTAAAACAAACAAGGTGTCCTGTGGCACTTAAAGACTAACAAATTTATTTATTGCATGAGCTTTCATGGGAGAAAATCCTACTTCATCGAATGCTTTGAAGAGATAGATACACATACACAGAGTCTGGTTATTCCAGTGTTCCTTAATATCATTATCCATGTTTATTTTATTTCAAAAGCTGTTATGAAATTTCATGAGAAGACTGTAAAACAACTGTCATTCCCAGAATGAGGCCAGCAAGGGACTGTAGGTATGCAAGAACCTGAAGACCTCTACCACTACACTGTGGCCATGTTCCCGTGTCTTGGCCCTATCCTTATTTTGGGTAGCAGTGGCTGTTTGGCACCCCTCTTGGATAGGAGCAGCGGCAGCACTAGCAGCTACCACCACACTCATCCCATCTCTCTCTGAGAGAGGCAGGGACTTCATAAGTGCTTGAGTCCTTGCTTCTGCTGTAGGTATCTGAGTGAGTGGGCTGGACCCAATGCACTTTTCCACTCCTGCTCCACACACAGTCCTTCGCTGAAGTGGTGTTGGCATGGCCCTCCAGAGTAATGAATCTCAGCTTTACTACCCTATAGAGCTGAATGGGGCATAACTGCAAGGGGCCATGAGAGGTCACCCTCCTAAACCATCCCTGACAGATGTTTGTCTAACCTGCTCTTAAACACTTCCAGTGATGGAGATTCTACAACTTGCCTAGGCAACTTATTCCAGTGGTTAATCACCCTGACAGTTAGGAATTTTTTTTCTAATGTCCAACCTAAACCTCCCTTGCCATAATTTAAGACCATTGCTTCTCGTTCTATCATTGTCAGTTAAGGAGAACAATTTTTCTCCTTCCTACATGTAGTAACATTTTATGTACTTGAAAACTGTTGTCATGTCTTTCAGCCTCCTCTTTTCCAGACTAAACAAACCCAGCTCTTTCAATCTTCCCTCATAAGTTAAGTGCTCCAGACCTTTAATCATTCCACCCCATCTCTAAGCGCCCTACTTTCCTAGGTGACGGGTAGATGAAATGAGCCTTGTTTATTGTTCACATTCTGAAGAACCCAAGCAGAAACTGAATTCCAGAGGGCTGTCAGCAGGATCATTTAATCTGTGCCACCTGTGAAGAGGGAAATACATGACTCAGTGCCTCTGACTATGACTATGGGCAGATCTACACTGCCAGCTGTTTTCAGCAGCAGTCAAACTGAGATACACAAGCATCTGACGAAGTAGGATTTTCTCCCACGAAAGCTCATATAAAAAATAAGTTTGTTAGTCGTTAAGTGCCACAGGACTCCTTGTTTGTTTGCTTTAAAATAACTTGTGGATCTCAGTCTGAATGCTTAACTCCCAGCTTGTCCATTGTGCTGAATCAAAAGGAAGGGCCCTCCCTCCAACTCAGCACTACCCAGTTACTGGGGCGATGTTCCATGATTGAAATTCCTGATTGGCTGAGCAGATCTTCACAGACCCAATCAGGTGGTCAGAAATTTTAAACTGAGGCCTTGACCAAGGTCAATATGGCAGGGGAGAGAACTGGTTTCTTAAGAGTCAGTTTTGAAGCACCATAGAACTTTATAAATTTTTAATTAAACTTTTTTTTCCCCTGGCAAAAATTCCTCTTTTCCACTAAGAATCACAACTCACTCCTTCATCACAGGCAGGCTATTGTAGTATTCAACAACATGTACACTAAAGCTAGTAGGCACTGTACACATCACTGGATCAAAGTGGCCCATAGGGGCTTTCAATATGCCCCCCTGTTCCCATTCTGCTGGCTGTAGAAGTTTGCTACTGCCTAAAGACTCAGGTGGAGAGCATTCACATGGGGCAAAAAGATCGGTGGAGGCTCCTTGCTGCAGCCAAAGCAACAGGAGATCAGTGCTCCTCTCCCACAGTCTGTAGTCGGGAGCACGGCAAAGTGCTCCACCTAGGTCCCGAAGTGCTGGGGTCTCTGCTGGAGCCAGAGGTATGGGAGCACCAATTTCACTCTCCTTTCCCACTGCAGAAGGGAGCTACTGCTTAGGGACTCAGCTGGACCACACATGGCTACAGGATGCTTGTAGATTCCCTGCTGCAACCAGGGAGACAGGAGACCTCTGAGGAGTTTGCAGAATGCCAACAGTCTAGCTGCAGCATGGGGGAAGGCCCTGCTGGCAGAGAATCATGGCCCTTCAGGATTGTAAAAATGATATCTGTGGCCCTTGAGCCAAAAAGGTTCGGAGCTACTGGTATTTACGTAAATACAGCATGCTGGGGATACCATTCTTAACACAATTAATCACTGGCTCTAACATTCTTAAACAGTAAAGCTTGAAGTGCCGTGGTGATTTAAGTCACTTTTGAAACTGGGACATAGGCTCCTATGCCATTCAGGTGCTTTTGAAAACTTTATATAAAAGCTCGTGTGTCTTTAGGGAATAGATAATGGGGCAATCAGGTGTAGGGAAACCACACTGCCCCAGCATCAGCTTCTCTGAGAGGACACCCATTCTTTGAAAGAATTCTATGTAGCCTCTTTTGCTGAGCTGTGCAGAGATGGAATGAGTCCACAGATTTCTCTCCCTCCACTACCACCACCCCTGCTGGCTGGGTGAAATAGCAGCATATTACGGTACTAGTGTGGAGGCATCATGTACAACACACTTTGAAGCCAACTCACAATATTTAGGTTCACTTCAAAGACTTGAATGCCTCTCACCCTCTCTATCTGTTGTTCCCTCAGTTTGAATCAACATAACCTGTTTGTTTTGCTGGAGGAATCTGACCTAATCCTGTGTTTACACTTACTTAACTACATTTATTTTTCTCCCTTTATTTTTGTTCCCCATTTTCAAGCATCTGATGAAGTGGGATCTCCCCACAAAAGTTCATGTGATAAATAAATGTTAGTCAAAGTGCCATGAGACTCCTTGTTCATTGTGCTGGAATAGGATTGTTCAAGCTGTACTTTTTGCTCTTTGACACTGTGTTTAGCACTGACAAAGCACAAAACCTGCCCTGGAGATCTAGCAAACTAATCATGACACAATACAGATGCCAGACAGGGCTTATTGATGTGGAATAAGTGCCTTGGTATGACAGAGAGACTGAAAAGTCAATGGGAGTTCCTAGAGTCACAGATTATAAGGACAGAAGGGGACGTTTAGTCTGACATCCTGCATAGCACACAATACAGCAGTGGTTCCCAAAGTGTGCCGTGAGCATCCCCTAGAGCTGGAGTTAAAGTTCCCTCCCTGCTCAGCCCACCTACGTGGGCTATGCAGGGCTGGGAAAAGGCAGGGGTGAAAGTAAGGGGGAAGACACTGGAACATAGTTCTGGGGCCCCATATTTTTAGGCAGGCAGCATTCCAGCCCCCCATAAAATAGAGGAAGGCACCAGAACGCGGAGTTCCAGGGGTTCCCCTAAAAGTAGCAGGAGCAGCTGGAAGGCAGCATTCCTGTGGCTCCACCTTAAGTGAGCCAGCAGAGAGGGGCAGGAGGCCCGGAGTGTGTGAATCTTCCCCTGCAGGGCAGAGCAGCTTGTGTCAGCCAGTCTGCAAAGAGCCCAGGTAAGGGCTTGGAGGTGCTGCTGGGGCTTGTGTGGGGCTGGTGTGTGTGTCTGTGTAACAGAGGTGAGTGGGAGTGGATGTGTAGCAGACGGTGTGTAGCTGGGGTTGTGGGGTGGTTGTTTGGTTGCGGGGGTGTAGCCGGGGTGTGGGGTGCCTGTGTATGGGAGGGGTATAGCTGGGGGCTGGATGCCTGGTTCTGGCTCCTGCAGTGATGGGAGGGTTGTCATAGGCAGCAGGGGGCTGGGGGAGGGAGGGAGCAGCAGTGGGGTGAGGATTTGCCCTGGGTGGCAGGGAGCCACTGTGGAGAAGGGGGAAGTGGGTGCTGCGCCATGCTCCCCTGCTCTTCCTTCCCACGCCCCAGGTTCCCCCTGCTGCCCGCACAAAGCCACTCTTGTTCTCCCTTCCTCTCTCCTCTCTTGCCACCCTTGTGCTGTTCCCCACATGGCTGCCCTTGTCCTCTTTTGCCACCCCTGCCCTGCGCCCCATTCTTACTCATGCCACTGCACACCACTCCTGACCTCCCCTGTTTTGCCACCCCTGCTCTGCTACCCCTATTACCTCACATAGGAGCATTTCTGAAACATTGTGCCATGGTTCATGAATATTCATAAGTAGTTTAAGTTAATTTGAATATTCATGAGTTTAATGGTGGTGTGCCTTGAAAAATTTGAAGGTATCAAGATGTGCCATAGCAGAGAAAAGGCTGGGAACCACTGCGCTACAGGACTTCTCTGAATTAATTCCTGTTTGAAACAGAGTGCATCTTTTAGAAAGGTATCCAATCTTGATTTAAAAATTGCCTAACTGCCATTCGTGCCACCAAAAAATGACTCCATCTACTTGTAATCCATTCTGCTAGTACTGTGGACGGTGTGAACAACTTTACACAGCTGTTGACAGAGAGGCATCACACAGTGAAGAGAAGAAACCATCAAACCTTCTGTTACAATTTGGAATCTTGACCAGGAGTCTTTGTGTTGCTAGTCAAGATTGGACTGTGTGGAAGAGTTGTGTATTAACCCACACTGGACCTACTCAGAGTGTAGTTCTGTTAGCCATCCTTTTCTCTTCTATGAGCCTAAAAAACACATGAATGAGCAAAAGCCTTCTGTACCCAAATGTCTTACATATTTGTTGCACAATATAAATTGCATTGTTTTGCCACTGGAGGTCATTCTCATGGAGCTGAGTGTTCATAGTTTCCTGTGCCTGTTTGGTAATAATTATTCACTCCAGTAAAAGACGAGAAGCACTCTATCCAGACCCTTTTTCCTGCGTCAGTGTTGTGGTTATGAGTTAACTTGACTTGACATTAACAGTGGATACATTCTGTGACAACGGAAAGGTTATATTTTGTAATAGTGTGAGAACATTTAGAGGGAACATGGTCATTACTCACTGATTATGCAATATATTTACATGATGTGTAGTGTAATACGTCCTTGCTTTGTTACAAGTGGAATACAGTAATACAAAACTTTGCTACACCCAGGCAAAATATTACCTGACTAACAAGAATTTTTCCTCTTCATCCTAAAAATGCATCCAACAAAAACTATAGCATCAACTTTTTACTAACTTAGAGAAATACCTACCAATGGAAACATGGACCCAGCTCTTATTCTGATCTACACTGTTGTGAATCTGAGGTAGTCCAATTAATTGAATGGAGTGGCATAAGCCAGACTAGAGTTTGGCTGACCATCTGCATTCATAAGTAAAATTAATCTTTTGTTAACTGCAAAGAGACTAGTGTTGTTAAGAATCAGTGAACTTAATTCTATTTGGAGAAATAGGTATACTAACCTATATTATCTAGTTTAAATTCCATCTTCAGAATGAATCATTTTTGTGGAAAATTTCAAAGTAGTTTCTATTTCATAGGGTTTGAAACAGATGAGTTTTTCATGACCACCTTATTTGACTAATTTTCAAAAATATATTTATTTTGTTTACTAAATGTAAATGGAAAATTCTGATAACATATTTAATATTTTGTGTGTGTGTGTGGGGGGGGGTTAAATTATGAACATCACCAGCATTTTACTTTTTATTTCAGGCAAAAAGTTTTCACTGAAAAATTTTATTTTCTTTGGAAACTTTGCCTAATTCTACCCTGTGGGGAACAGGAAGAGGTTTAGGAGTGGTTGTGAAAAAGTAAGAGCTTACAATATCAGAGGCTGACTGTTTTTGAAAAAGTAAGAACAAACCTGAACACTCATTCATACCCCAAACCCAAAGCTTTGAGGACCATGAAGGGTTAACTACATAAATCTCACTGTTATCATACATATCTAGGGACTTCTTTCCACTCTGACCCTCTAGGACAAGGGTGTCAAACATGCGGCCTGCGGGCTGAATGCAGCCCACAAGCGTCTTCCATCTGGGCCTTGACGTCACTTGGTGGGACCACACTCTTTCCTGAAGAGAGAGAGAGAGAGAGAGTATGGTCTTGCATACCAGTGTGCTGCAATGCCATGAGGGTGTCAGGTCTCCTGACATCATGGAGCACTGGGTCTGTGAGTCTGCACTCCACAAGACCACACTCTCTCCCTAACAGAGAGAGAGAGGTATCTTGTAGCTCGATTTCACATAGACAGTACACCGCGATGCTGCATGAGTACTGTAGTATTTTGATTTATGGAATGCATGGCCCACTTGAAGTCCATTTAAGTCAAACTCATTTGCTATGGCAGGCCAAATTTAACACCCCTGCTCTAGTAACAAGTCTTACTGGAACGGCATGGGAGGTTATTGACCTGCTAGCCATGCTGTTGATAGCATCTGTATAATAGGCAGATGAGCACTGCACACTTTCAACATAACTAGCAAATATTTAACTAATGAATCCTCACAGCAGCCAAGCAAGGTGAATAACTAAGTTTGTTGCAGTTTTACAGATGGAGAGCCTGAGGTAAATTATGTACCTTGCTCAAGGCCTCACAGCAAGCCAGTGCCAGAGCCCAGATTAAACCCAGGAAATCTTGATTCCAAGTGCTGTTATTCCACTAAACCATATCACTGCTGCTTCTCTGAGTGGAAGGTGAGATATTTCTATCTAATCTTCTGGATATTGGTGAAGGGTTTCTCATTCATCTCTTTAGTATGCTAGGACTTCCTTGACGCTTGACCTTAGACAGTATTGCAAATTTCAGAATTGTGTAGTATACTCTAGAGATTTTTGGGGTGATTCAGAATAATGCTAGAACTACTGAACTGCAGCAGACACATTAGTGGCAAAGTTAGCAGATGCCTCTAAGGAGCTGTAACCATTGATGGATGGAAAAAGGGAGAGAGAGAATCATCTATCCAATTACTCACAATAGAGCACTGCCTTCTGTGGAAAATGCACTACCTGGCCTCTCAAAGATTCTCTCACACAAGATACTGGTAGGTGGGATATATCTGCTACCCAGACTCCTAAGAACAGTACCTTGAATCAGAATATGGAACGTACGATACAGACTTGCCTGCATGTGGGAGAGATGATTAAAAATATAAGGCATTCTCTCAAAGTGGAATGCATAGAGACTTAAAATGATTCAAAGTTTTGACTAAATTTCAGATAAATATACATATTCTTAGAAATTTACTTGAATAAACTTGTCTGCCAGTGCATATTAGATTCACCCACCCCTAGTTTCTATATGGGCAGGATTCAGCAACACATTCAAACGCTAGTGGGGAAGATGGTATATATTTTCTGAAGTCTCTGCCATTTGAAGAGCCACATTAGAGTACAATGTACATGAAAGTTCTGCAGACAGGTAAAAAGCTCTTTAATTTCAGAAAAAGGCAGCAATGGTCAGTATCAGTGGAATATTTTCTACTGTCCAGCTCTGTACACTATGGTATGCAAAGCTTCAATTTTTTAGAAACTGGAAAGAACTATGGTTATTGCAGGAAATGTCCAGTGCCTTGTTCTGCTCAGCCAAAGTGCCAGATTTCTTTGTGCCTCAGCTGAAGTTTTTATTGAAGCATTAATCACTTTGCCTCTTGACAGTTACACTGCCTTTTTTTTCCATTTCAGTGTCTGCTCTTAAAACTACAGGGGTCCAGAATGCTGTGGTCAGACTTATGCTTTCATTCAAGAATTTTATCACCCCCATACTCACTTTCACTTGCTTCCTTTCTATCACCAATTCCAGTTACAAATTGTAGTCCAATTGTACTTTTCTTTGTTCATGCCAGTTTTAAAGCCGAGTAGCTCATTGGCTTCACTGGTGTTACCCATGATTTAAAAGAGGACAATCAGGTTCTGAGCTTTTTAAGGTCTGTAGATTTAGTCCATCCAGTCTTTGCCCTCACATCCTCTTGATGCCAATCCACAGACACTTCTGCCTACCAAAAAGATCAGGGCATGGGCACCTTGCCACCTAGGGCCCTTGCAGATATTTTCCCTGCCTCGCTGCCCAGGGTCATTCCCACCAGAGAGAGGTTTCCCTGCCGCCACAGACCCAGGGCCACCCTGCCAGCCCCCCATGACTTCCTTGCCCTGGCTTCCCCTTCCCTTCCTCTATCCTCTTTCTTCTGTGATGCCCACCCAACTTCCCAGGGCCATGGAGCCCAGTTCTCCTTTGCCCCACCTCCCTGACCTGGCCCAGGTATTCCTAACTCTGTGGTTGTGCTCCTGGAGCTCCAGAAGAGATGGATGGTAACTCCACAGTCAGAGATGCTGCCGCCTTCTGGAACATGCCTGGGCCATACTGAGGCAAGCTTAATTTCCCAAAGCTCCTCTCTGGCCTGGGGCACATGCCTGGGCATACTCGGGGCAGGAGATTTAAAAGGGCTCCATTCAGCCAGCTACTGCTGAACTCCTAGGTGCATCAGCCTCAGGGCTCAAGGCAGGCTGCATGTGCCTGCGTAAGCTAAGTGCTGCAGCTTGGGGCACTCTGTAGCTCATTTGGCGCATGGATCATGTGAGCCCATGCCCAACGATGCTCCTGTGCCAGTCTACAGCTTGTCCATGCTTACTCTACTCCTATAGTTTTGTCTTTTCTCTAGTTGTCTATTCACTGTTGTCAGAATGATTTATCTGGTTTGATTGAGCATCAGTAAAGACATGCTCAGTTGATCTAGAAGTCAGTTTAGTAAAACTGCCTTCTCAGGTGGCGTCGCACTGCTTTCCCATCAATGCAGTGTAGTGGAGATGGTGTGTAGAGCCAAAATTGCAATGTCATTGAGAGTTATGCAAGCTACTCTACATAGTTTGCAGAAATTCCACTGAGTGCCACCATATTTTGCTGGCAGTAAGGACTGGGCTTCTGTTTCCTTTCTACAGCTGGGATTTTTTGATCACTTACGTTTTCCCATCTCCCTGGAACACTCTCTTCCTCTACTCATGACACTTCTCTGCAAATCTCATCTTTTTAAAGAACATCCTTTCCTTTTTAGTGACTGACTGAGTCTGCTTTGGGCTCCCACTACATGAACAGTGAGCACCTCCTAAAATGTGTTGTGTAACTTCAAATCAATGGGAATTGAGGACACTTAGTACCATGCAGGACTGAATCCTTTTTGATGATCTGTAAGAAGACTGTGATACTGAAACAAATTGTATTGTGACAAGCCAAACAGTTTACTCTTTATCCAAATTTTAGATGTGGGGTTCTTGTAAGTTCAGAACAACTGAACAGAACAAGTCAACAAAGAAAGGCATACACTTTCCACCAAGAATCCTTGCATGAAAAGGATATCATAGGGTGGAAGTTTGCATACAACAGCTGCGACAGAATTTGTAAAACATATTTGCTTGTTCCATACACAGCTTCTACCTTGATGTAATTGTCAAAAAAGAGGATCTATATGTGGAAGTTGACAGCCCTTCTGCCTGTGGATATGTCTGTTTTGCTTGCACGTGTTAGGGGAAAGTCAGTGGAAGATATAGAAGCTGGGAGAAGGAGTTGGAGGGAGAGATGGGTACTGTTGATGATTGGGGAGGGCTAAGGAGTAGAGTTGGAATTTAGAATGGTGGTGCCCAACCTCATTACACAGAAGGGCCACATTAACCTTAACATTACCTTATGTGAGCCAAGCAGATTTTACATATTTTAATAACATTTTAAGTTACCAGTTGTGATTTATATTTTAAGTTGTATGTTTTGTATGTATTTAGATAGATTGCTTTTATGTGCAGTATTGCCTCTTTACATGCTTGTGTAGACTAAATGACATAAACACGATGACATAATGCTAATACATCAGCCATTAGCATGTTGTGTTGAAGCAAGCTGTGGGCCTTATGAAATGCTGTGGTGGACAGGGCCCACCCTGGGGGGATGGGATCCAAGGCCAATTGGCACTGGGGGGGGGCGGAGCTGCCCAGGGGCAGACGACAGGTCCATGCTCCTGCCCCACCCCTGGGACAGCTGGCTCCAGGGGTGGTGTGGGCTGGCCCAGAGGATGGGCTCCACGTTCCCACCCCACCCCTGGGTCAGCTTGCCCAGCGGAGTCCTCCAAGTTGTGGGGACCAGGGTGGTTGCCCTGCTTGCACCCTCCCCCACCTAGTACAGCCCCAGTGGTGGACTACGTACAGCCCTGGGCTGAAGGCTGGACAGCACCCCTGATTTAGAAGATCTGATTGAGTGACTTTGGATAAGTCACTTAGACTCTGTCTGCTATAGTCTCCTATCCGTAAAACAAGTATAATGATATGTAACTGACAGGATTTGTGAGAGCTATCCTAAACACTTTGGGACAAAAGATGCTATTTATATGGACTATAAGTCTATTATTTATTCATTTTAAAATATTTTGGTCACAAACAATCAAAATCAAAAGGAATAGTTACAGTAGGTGGAAATTAAGTTCAGGTAAAATAACCATCCTGTGATAACTTAAACTACATTTTTAAAGTATTTTCATTGGTTGGTTTCTTTTCTCTGTTCATGTGCCCCTTTGGTCCTTTCTTCAGTTGAGACTAGGAAATAAAGTACTAAAATACTCCAAGGAAGACTGAGTTTGTGAGATCCTCAGCATGACATCTAAGTCCAATTTCAGCTGATCTAGCCAAATTTACCCCTTTTATAGCAATAAGAGTGACACCTGGGATGATTTGGCCTTCCCGTGCCAATCTTTTATAGGTCATACAAGGAGAGGGTATGTTTGATACTAGAATGGGAGTATGCTTTTCTCTCACTTGTTCTCAGCATGGCTTTCAACCTTCTGCGTGAAATGAGTGAACCCAGTTAAACTGATCGTTGTCTCATATGGTCATCTAATAGTGCTGAGCATTTCTAATGCTTCTCCCCCTGCCACTTCCCTGTGGGAACCATCAGAGTGACAGAAGAGGAGGAGCAGAGTTGGTGAGTAAAAGGAGAAAGGTGGTGGCTGGTGTCTCTTTTCTGCCCCCCTCTCCCTTCAATTAGTTTGTCCCAGCCATGTCTCTTACCTCCTCTTTGAGATACTGCTCCTCTCTGCTTTCTTTTTTAGTTGCCCCTCCTCTCTGACTACTCTCCCAACCCATTGTCCCACAGACCTTTTCACTGCAGGGCTTTAAAGTGAATTGAACTAAGGGCCAAATCCTGGTTGTTTAACTCACTAAAGGATTCCCACTGAGAAGTGCTCATTTGCCTCAGAATAAGAAGAAAAGCAGAACCTAGTTGTGTCACAAGCACTGCTCAGGAAAAGGAAGTTTACACTTAGCACATTTCACTGGGAAATCTAGCAGTGCAAACAACACAGGGAGCAGCAGGCATGGAGCATGGAATAGATGCAAAAGAAGGGAGAAAAGTGTGAAAGTAACAAGTCAGTTAAGGAGGGAAGTGGAGAGGAGAGACAATGGCTAGTCTACACTGCCAAATTAGTCTGGACTAAGGAAGTTTAGCCTGGACTAATTTAACCCTTGGCTACACTAGGTTTTGCCTAGTCTGAACTATGTTAGTTTGGACTTACTCGCTTAGTTCTAAAGTTCAAACTAAGTGCTTGCAATACCTGAATTAATGGTTAGTTTGAACTTAAAAAGTTTGAACTAAGCCATCAGTTCGAACTAGCCGCACATTCTGGTTAGTTTGGATTAACCTCAAACTTCTTTAGTTTGGACTAGCAAGTCCGAACTAAAGTCGCTGATGTAGACATAACTGATGTTGGTATAGAGGGGAAAAAAAGCAACAGATTGGAGCAATCTTTCACCACCACTGTCAATCCTTCCAGTCATATGAGAGTGCTTCAAGCCCCTATTCTGCTTCCCTACTTCACTCTGGTCATCAGCACTCTGTGAAAAGCATGACTGCAGCAGGAACACAACTGCTGATCAAAGAAGTGTCCCATTTAACAGAGGCCCTTTGCTTGGCTCCTCATTCTGGCCACCTGTATCAGGCAGCTGAGAGCACTGAGGGAGAAGGAGGCATTGCTAGTTAGATGCTTTCTTAGTTTGCTAGGATGGCAGATGAGGCAGGAGAGAGATGGGCAAGGATAGAGGGAGGAAGTTAATCCCGAACTCCCTCATGTCCTATACAATCTTTTTTCAGCAATGACCAAATTTCCTTCAGGCCTGTGGCTGGAATTTGGCAGCTCTGAATCAAGTTCCTGCTACAGAAATGGAATAGTTTTACCACCTGTGATACACACTTGTCCTTTCCTTTTCCTTCCACGTATGTTCAATACATTATATTGCTAGCTGAATATAGCAACACAGAAATCTATGCAACCAGTGCTAGTGAGTAATTTACATTTTGCACCTTTCATCTCAAAAGGCTTTACACTTCTGATGTGTAGAATCCTTGCATTGTTACTGGAATGGAGCCTGCTCTGTGGAGCAACTGTTCTGCACCAGCTGCTCTGCCCAGTATAGGTTCAAAGGAAGGGAAATAAAGAATAACAGATCCAGATAAAATGACAGCACAATCTTATGTAGGCAGAATGGGACTGCCACAACTTGGTTTGGAATTGGGTTGCTGCACCAGAAATACAGTCCCTAATCCAGAAAACAATTAATCAAATCCTTAATTTTTAAGAATGGGAGTGGTACTGTCAATTTCAGTATGACTGTTTGTGCTGAAAATTAAGCCAGCAATGATTAAGTGCTTTATTGGATTGGGGCCTTAGATCTTTATTCTGCAAAAAGTACAGTTAGAACTTTGGTAACGACACATGGCCATGACTTTCATTTTGGAACTGAGTCCCAAAATGTGAAACCTACAGCTATGCAATGCCATCTAACATCAGGCTGGTGCATTGGCTCAGTATAAACTATGGCACCATTTTGTTTGCTGTACCTATTTTTGTTGCCCTTAGAATTTTTGTTAGGAGATTTCCATCAAAATTATCATGCAATCCTCTTTACTCCATGTAGTGCTAGCTTTGTGTAGTCCTAGAAAGCTATATCTGCTCTCAAAAAGACATAAAAGGAAAGAAGAGCTCACTCCTGTGGTATACGGGGTCTGCTTTGGCCATCTGTCCAAGGCTGAATTTCACCCAGGGGGTGGGGAGGAGGCACAACAATGCTAAACTGGTACAGTTGCTCATCTGGTATAAATTAGCATAGCTCATGGAGTTTAGTGGAACTGTGGTGATTAACACCAGCTGAGGGTCCGTCCCTGGATGTTGTAGAATTTTAATAAAACTGAAGAAAATCAATCCACTCAAACTAGCTATAGCTATGAGAACTAGAGGGGATGGAGGATGTGTTTTATTAACTAGAAGCAGGAAAAGAAGGATGGGGGGTATGACACTTTTTCCTAAGATGGAAGGTAACAAACATATGGAATTAATTATCCCCTCTCCCCCCCACCCCCAACCAGTCACATAGCCCAGAAATGTAAGGATTTGATTTGTTAAGCACTAATGAATTTAGGTTTGGCATATGCAAGGGTCACATCTGAAAGGTTAGTCTTTTGATTAGTCATTACAAATGAACCATTTGCTGAGCTGTTTTTACCAGCTAAATGCATATAATAATAATAAAAAAAATTATTAGGAAGTCTAAACCTCTGCTAGACTTTTTGTTTTTAATAAACTATGTAAAAAGGTCTTGGCAAGAGAAATGTGAGATTAAGCACCTTTTCATAAGAACACTTCAAGTAGCTGTAATAAATATGCCTGGACAAACCGACTAGCAGTTCACACTCCTTGCCTATTAAAATACAAGCTTTTGATATACATGCTGTCATCTTGAGGCTCAACAGACCTAACAGGGAAAGGCAGGGTTTTTCAGAGCTTGAACATGAAATATAATTCTCATTTTTGGGGCAGGGGTAAGTGGGGCTCAATTCTGAGCTCCATAGTAATATTCACTCAACATGTACATGGACAAAACTGACTGAAGTCCCCAGGATTTGGCTTCAATAAGGCCTGATTAAAAACAATAAGGATGTTGAGGTTTTAGCTCCATTGTTTATGTCTTTACATTTTTTTGAGAGACATTTCTGATGCAAAATGGAATTTTTGCCAGTGAAAGCTGCTTTCTTCTTAGCACATGCCCTATTTCCATGCTCATGTGTTTTCTGCCAGCAGAAATTGCTCAGCAAAAACTGGAATACAGGCCACATCTACTAATTCTAGCATATGACAGCAAACTTAACTACTGTGAAATTCACAAAATGCTTCTAAGGCCTAGTCTACACTGCCACCGGCAGTCAACAGAAGATTGGCAAGCTACATAATGGAGCTTGCATAGGTCCAGTGGACTTGCGTATGGTGCTGGACCTCAGTGTCTTCACTGTACTGTGTTGACAAGCGATGACCGCTGGCTGATGCAGCCTTATTCTTTTTGGTGGAGGAGAAGGTGGATTAATGGTGTCAAATGGAGATCACTTCTGGGATCAACTGAGTGGGCCTCCACAGCCTGCTCATTTAGTCCTTTTGCATTGCCCTGTGCAGTCCCAGCAGTGTAGACATAACCTAAGAGGCAGATCTTGCTCTCATTGATTTTAATGGGGGATGTCCCCTGACTACAATGAGAGATCCCTAGTGACTTTAGGTGGAGTAGAAACAGAGCCTACATCTATTAAATCTACTTTTAGACTTCATTCCTGTCACATAATCTCCAGGATGACTTTGCTTCAGCAGTGATTCTGTACAAGGTCTATGAACTGCATAGAAGTAAGTCCTATGTAAGTTCTCAAAATAGTACTTAATGGGGGTCTTAAACTGGTGTTCTAGTCATTTTCCCACTTCTCTGCTTTCTAAATCCATGTGTGCTTCCCTTTTAGCATCTATGAAGTTCCCTGAGAGTCTCTAGTGTTGAATTATGACACTGCTGATTTTACAAGAAGGATGTCTAATGTCAGTTTGTTTTTGGAGGGGATTCTGCCACCCAAAACTGAAAATCTCTGCGCACGATATTTTAAATTTCTGCATGTTTTATTTGTCAAAATAACACAATATAATCTATTGTTTTCAATTATCTGAGTAATTTATTTCAAAATACGTTTCAGCAAGTATGCCTGTAACACTATAGATAACTAGAAAGATTCAGGAAATGGTTTTCTTGATACACTAGGCATCATCTATATTACTTCCAAGATCAGAGGGCACTATTAAGATTTCCATGTGTGTCCAGCGCAGAAGACTTTAAGGATGTTCCCGCACAGCAAAGAAGAATCTGCAACTGGGCCATGCCAGTTGACTTTGGCTGACTTAGACTGTTTCTTTTTGTTGTGCAGACTTCTAGCCTTTGTTTAGAGTTGGAGTTCTGGGACCTCACACCCTGCTGGGTCTGACTGCCTGGTCCTGCCCCAGTCTGGAAGACTACACAATGAGGAAACAGCTCTAAGCCCCATGAGCTTAAGTTAGATGGCACATGCTAGCCACAGCAATTTCTTTGCTGTGTGCAAATACTCTAAAGGGCAGTACATCCACAGGAGACAAATTATGCCATGATCTGGCACAATACTTACAAGTGTGCGTGAAGGTCAGCACCTGACTGTCCTGATGAAACTACTGGATTGGGGCTTTAGTGAATGGCATGGCTAATATATATGTCATTAGATTAGAAGAGCAATGGGAATGGAGGCTCCAACACAGCAGTGGGGTGTACAGACTCCTGGCTTGGGGTTTGGGGTTCTGGAGGCAGCTAGCTAGGGCTCAATGGAGTGGGAGTCTGCGTGCAGGGGATTCTGCTAGGGTTGGTCTGGGGTGAGGGCTGGATGCAGAGACGTGGGGCTCTGTGTGGGTTAGGGGTGTCTGGATGCAGTTGAGTGGGGCTCTGTGGTGGGTCTGGTTGTGTGTGGGGATCTGGACACAGAGGGGCTGGGTGGAAGTGGGGGCAGCACTCCTCCCCCCATAGCTGGAGAGGGATGGTGGCAGAAAGTGTATGGAGGTGCAGAACTTCCTATAACCAGAGCAGGTTCCCAGGGGTGGGTTTGACCTGGCCTCTGCCCTGGCTGCTCTCGTGCAAAGGAAGAGAAAGTCCTCTGCCTTCCAGCCCAGTCAAGACTAGCAGCTGAAGCTATGTGCATGGTAGGAAGCACTGACACTGGCTGAGATCTCACTGGCCTTGCCACCCCCTGACTCTGGATGCACTGTGATATTGAGCTAGAGGGGCAGTTTCTCACACACACATGCTTTGCCCCATCTCTCAAAGCAATAATTTACATCTCCCCCTGCTGCTCCTGGCACCTGACCCAGATACAGTCGCATGGGACTGCTGCCCATGAGGGCAGGTGAATTTGGGGGGAAAGAGTAAAATCCTAGAGGTTATGAATTCTGTCCTCTGCAGTGGCACAGAATTCCACCAGGATTATAATTTGTAAAAATTGTACTCCAGAGTATGCCAAATACAATATATGAATATGACCATAATGTGCTGAACTAATAATCTGCATTGGTTTGGACCACTTTTCTTTCATGTACCAAAAATGCATGTAGTTATACACCTGTGGTGTAAAAACATGAATGATCAAGCCTGGATGTAGTCCTGTAGTTCCCATTTTTTTGTTTGTTCTGTTTCATATTATGCTACTTATAATTTTTCAAACTCATTACATTTAGCAACTGATATTTAAAATATAATGATATGATATATGTGCCACTTCTGAGTGGAGGTATAGTGTTCATAACACTAACCGACTTTTTTTCTGTAAAGGCTTACTCTTGCCAGCCTAGGGAATAGACTTGAGCCTGCTCTGTTAAAATAAATGGGTGTTTTTCATTTATTTGAATGTAATGACGGAGTGTCAAACTCAAATCAGCCTGTGGGCCGCATGAGAACTATTATGTTAGCCTGAGGGCCGTACCACTGAAGTGTTTTCATGAAATGATATTGCAGATATCGATAGCGTTGTTGCAGGCTGTAGGAAATAACTTGAGGGGCTGCATGAGGCCTGTGGGCCGCTATTTAAAGACCTCTGCCCTCAGAGAACAGACTTTGCAGCTATGATGTTACATAAAGTTTTGTTATAACAAGAAGTAGCTCATCAGACAGATGAATTTTCATGCTGTTTAAAATGAACCTTTACTTGACTGAAAGAATTTCTGCTTCAGAATTCAGGGCAAATAGAGGCCCTGGTTTGATCATGTGGAAAGCTTGTCAACTGTCACTAGATTAGAATGGATTTGTGACTAAAAGTGACAAAAATAACAAGGAGCCTATTTGTGTGAACATATCAAAAACTCAGGCAATATCTGAAAAATATGTATACATCTATATATGATTGCTGCTTATATTACAGTAATTTCTAAAGACCCCAGTCAGTTTCAGGGCCCCATTGTGCTGTAAAAATAAATCTTCCAATGCAATCAAAGAGTTTCCATTATTTGCATGGTTAACAAATCAGTATGAAGAACAGTGTTATGACAGACTCAGCAGAGCAGGAAAGAGGATTGAGAAAACCATCTCAGTGAAAGATTTTTTTTTTTTCCAGATCTTCTTTTGTGAAGATTTAAGAAGAGGAAGACCGGTGGAAATTGGAGGAATGCAATCCACATTAACAATGTGTGACTCTGTGTCCCCTATTAATGGCTTGAAAATCTAAAGGTTTGGAAGTCTGCTGTTACCTGTAAATTGACACAGTTGGTCTGTTAGCTCAGGTAGTCAGGGCTCATGCTTGTGATCCAGAGGTCCTGTCTTCAATCACTCCATTCAAGCACCATTTTCAGTGAATAAAAGCAAGGAGCATCAAAGTACTTTGGGAGAATTAGGGCAATGAAAAGAAAGCAGGGAAACTAATTCAATATAGGAACACAAGGATGGGCCCTGAAGCAGAATACAGGGGGTTACAAAGTGATGCAATAATGTCATTGTAAGCCTAGAAAAAAACATCATTTTTAATTCCTCCTTCATTCCCTTTAAATATAATGTCGGAAATAATTCTGCATTGGCAGGGAGAAAACAAAATGATCAAGTAGCCTATAGGCTTTTTCCAGTTCACTTTCTGTGATTGCATTACTCTTATTCATCTTTTTGTCTTGGATAGTAAAATGTCCTTATTTCATCATATATTTTCCAGTTTGTTCCTTGTTTCACTGAAGTTTTAAAAAAGTGTTGCTATTAAAAAAGGGGCCTGTAAAATTCATGTGTGATCCTGCTAGCTTTGAGTACTGGGGAGAACCTGGAGAGACAGGTTAGTGCCTTTGGATCGGCTGGAAAAACAAAAGACTCAGAGACTGGGCAGGCTGCTGGTGAAGCCTGTTAGTGCAGCTGTGAGCTGTGGGAAGACAGCTCTTGTAAGGACAAACAGCTGTTGGAATCAGACAGGAAAGCCTTTGAAAAACAGTGAGGAAGGGAGGAGGAGGAAGAGAAGTTTGATCATGGCTGCATAAGAGGGCAAGGAAATAGACTCTAATCTTCTGATTTAACACTAAGTGTAACCTTACATTTCTTTTGTAAGAGTAAAGAGGAAAAGCTACAGGCTATGTGTTACCAAGATTGCAGTTTTCTCACCTACCTTAACACCAAGATGACCTCCACCACAAGCTGTTTTCCATCATAATCTGAATCTAGTCTGTGCAGAATCCAAGAACTGAAGGAGACAACAAGAGCCACTTTGCTAACTTGTGTCACTTACTGCAAGGGCCAAGTGTTCAGTGATTAAACAGTTTTAAAGGTATTGAGAAACTGTTTTGCTTCCAGTGAAGTGAGCTGTTAATGCACAGTGGAGGGACTCCTCTGTAGAATTTGGATAAAACATCTGAAGTCAGGTTGGCTCACCTCATTTTTCTGACATAAGGTTTTTGACCTGGAGAAATGCACAGACTTGCAATTTAGCTACTGAGTCTTATTTAATTGTGTAAGGAGATATAAACTGGTAGTAAATTTCTAAAATTTTGCATATAAAAGTTGTAATGCTGAATGTGGGAATTTTCATGTTTACCGGGAAACCGAAATTTAAAATTAATCTAAAGGGTGAATGAACGACTCAGTATTCACTTTATTGTGTCTGGGTATGACAGTTACTTTTACAGCCCTGTGCAAATTCCTATATATCTGTTTTGTTTGCATATTATGTGCATATATGGTGTTCTGTGGCCACAACTAAAGGTATGTCCATGTTGCACAA
Organism: Podocnemis expansa; assembly: GCA_007922195.1. NCBI lineage: Eukaryota > Metazoa > Chordata > Testudines > Podocnemididae > Podocnemis > Podocnemis expansa. The sequence goes on from ML682038.1 coordinate 12,582,340, forward strand.
AAAGACCTGAGAAACTGAGGGAAATCTTCTCTGATAGTTGCAAATTCGCTGCCCCAGGTCAATCTTCTGAATCAGCGAACCAGGAAGCCAATCTTGTAAGACCATCCCCACAGAAGGAATAATGTTGAGTTGGAGGGAAGGTATTTCCTTCTGATTCAGTGCATTGAAGACACCACGGTAAGTAGTTGGTAGGCAATTGGAGGGAGACACGCAAGGTATTTTAAGTACTTTCCATATCTCCTTTTCACTGCTGTCGAAATCATGCCATGGTAAAGACCAGGGCCCTGTCTCAGAGCCCAGGTCAACTCACCTGGGGTTGTTCTGAGTGACTAAAAATAGAAGCATGGCTGTTCTTTCTCAGGCTGGAGCCTGAGCTCTGAAACCCAGGAGGAAAGGTGGGTCTCAAAACCCAGGCTCCAACTTGAGTGGAAATGTCTGTTTTAGCCTTGCAGTGCGAGCCTAAGTTGGTTGACCCAGGCTCTGCAAACTTGCTTTGCATTTTTTAACCCCTGTAGTGTAGACATACTCTTAGAGGTACACGTTTCAAGATTTTATCCAAAATATATGCTGTAAATACCTGATGTTGGTTTTTTTATGCATGTGTGTATTATACACACACTGTGTGTGTGTGTGTGTGTGTGTGTGTGTAATGAGAGAAGTATTAGGAGAGATGAATATTAGTAAATTTAATGGCAGAGAGGTAGGCAGAAATACCAATCTAATGAGTGAATAATTTCTTTTCTCATTGCAGGCTGAATATGAATAGGATCTCCCTTTACTCCATTGTAGTATTTTTCATTCTGAGATTTTATTATGTAAAAGGTGTTGGTACAATGATCATCATTTTCAGTTTGCATGGATTTGTGGAAATCTTTTTCTGGTTCTTATGTGCTCTGTGCTCTGACCATAACTGGGATTGGCTCAGCTCAGCTCCCCACGTGCAACAGCTTTTCGGCATGCTAACTTTCCCTCCACCCCCAGCATTTAATCATTTACTGTACACATTCTATTTTAAGAATGTTTAAATAGATTTTAAATTAAATTAATTTTTGCATCACTAGGAAACACCAGACATTTGCTTAAATGTAAGTGCTTGAGTAGAACTCAATGGGGCTACTTGATTGCATTAAGTTGCACAAGTACCTAAGTGTTTGCAGGACTAGGGTCCAAGATGTATGGACCACAAGAAACCAAATTTCTTGCAAAAAACCCCCCAAACCCTCAATCAAACATCCTTTGTAACAAAAATATTTAAAGAGAGAAAAAGACCAGAAAACACATAAAATTAGCATAACTGATACTAAACAGGAAGTTTTCCAACAGTACTGTTGGGCTGCCGTAACTTTAATCTCCTGTTTAAGATACCTGAAAAACATAACGTAGCTTAATCTTTTCTTCTAACTTTTAATTATAAATAGACTTAGTGAAAGTCTGCCTACTTACCTGTTGATACTAGGGTATATGTTTTTGTGTGTGCGTGTGTGTACGTACCTGGAAATGAGTCTTCTGTATTCAACCTTTTCCCACATAATATTTATGGCAATAATTATAAATAATTACTGAACAAAAGCAAATACACTGATTTTATTAAAATTGCTTAAAAGATGAACTTTTTAAATTCTATGGACTACTGGACAGATATCAAAGTTGTGCTTATTTAAGAGAAAATCAGTTTTGCAATGATACTGTTTTCATAAAGACCCATTGTATGATTTATTGCTTTTCTGGCTTGACTTATAACTTCGGCATATAACCAGAACTGCATTGGTGTTGAGCCAGCATAAAGAGGTAAACAGTCAATCTTCTGTATTAGTATGCATGCAAAAGACAGGAAGAATCCCTCCTGTTACAGTGGCACAGCAAGCAAGCTCACTGTAGCCTGGAAAACCATTTCCACAAGCCTGACCTTTGTCCCTTCCACCCCGTGGAAAATAAGAGGCAGAAAGAAGAGCAAAAGACAAAGTAGCTTTGTCTCTGCTCTCTTTACTGCAACCTCATTGGTGGGAGGAGAAGGAACATGCTAATATAAACAGTAGTCATGTATTCTTACTACTTGTATTTTTACTACTATTTCCTTTCTTTCTATAGCTCCTTTGTCACTTCTGCTCTTTTTTGCTCTTGCAGCTGCTTTCCCCATTCTCTCCTCTCCATTCTAGCTAGTTCCCCGTTCTCTCTTCCATTTGGTTGTTCTCTCTGTTCCCCTGTCACTCTCCCTTCATGCCATCTGGGAGTGATCTCTGTGCCCCATACAGGTGCTCCTGGCAGTAGCTCAGGGGTCCTCTATCTCACTCTCTATCAGCTTCATCTCTGAGCAGCTGCATGGGAAACAGGCTGGAGTCAGCCGTGGCTGCTGACAGAGAGGTGCAGCAGGGAGGGAATCAGCTCAGTTTAGAAAAATTGTCAGTATATTGTCCTTAGCTATTGGCTGAAACATCTGTTACCTGGGGTGTCTTTCGAAAAGCCAGACTTTCCCCTGCCACACTGGAACTATTGGGAGCAGTGTGCTTCACACTGTTTCTGTAGATGGAGCTTGGGAGTGACACCTATAGCTAATGTTGCATGACACTTCCAAAATAAAGACCTTGTTTTCAGTTGTGTGTCATTTGGCCAAAGTTGTAACTGAAATTTTCTTACCTGGGAGTCTGCCTCAGGCTGAATAATTTTGAAAAGATCCCCTACGTTGGCTCAGCTGTTTCAAGAAAGAACCTAGAAGAAAGCATATTATTTTTCCCCATGTTTTAAAAATTCTTACAACTCTTTGAGAAACTCCAGCCCATCCGCACTTTGGAGTAAGATCTTGAAATTTGGGAGGGACCTCTCCTTAAGGTGCCTTTTTGTAGCCTTGTGCAAATTCACTCAGATATGGTCATCATAAGCCTTGGAAACATGTGTTTGCCCATGCTCAGCAAAGACCTGTTAATTTGGCAGCTAAATGCTCTGAGTCCATTTGCAGTGAGCATGCTGTAGCTTGGGGCTGAAATGACTAAACCAGACTTTTCCAAAACAAGCATGGAGTCCTGTGGTACTTAAAGACTAACAAATTTATTTGTTGCATGAGCTTTCATGGGAGAGATCCCACTTTGTCAGACACTTTGAAGATGGAGGAGCTTACAGAATGGGAGGAAAATAAATGCAGGGAAGTGTAAGGACATGAGATCAGGTCACACTTTTTCAGCAGTTGGTCTTCCAGGCTGCCACATGTGTTGCTGGGCACAGGAACTGAGACTAGAGAGACTGTCTCTCCTGTACTCTGAGTACTCTCTCTGCTGGAGGAGGAAGCAGCCAAACTGGAACACAGAAGGATGAGATAAGCCTTAGGGGAATGGAGAAGACAAGCCAACAGTGTGACAAGTGTTTGCAGAGGGAAGATATCAATTTTGAATTGCAGAAGAAGTTTTCTAGGTTGGAGAATCACTGATGCACAAGGGATGCATTGAATCAGTACATCGCTTAATCTCAATAGCAATATCCCTCCCCATGCTTCAGCTTACTCTTTGGGAATGCTGACAACCTCAATGCCTTCTGTTGCAGGGAAGGCTGGACATCCACTATTTCAGTAGCTGGAGATCCTGCTTCACTGTTTGTAGAGGCAGAAACCAGTTCCATTTTGGGCTAATTTTAACTTCCAGTGTGATCAGTCTGAATTCTGAGCTCATAAAGTTTGAGTGGGTTCAAAATTAGTAGAAAAAAATTCACTCACCCCAGTTAAACTCAACAGTGCCCTTGGGGCTAGATTTGGAAAGGGATCTGCAAAGGCACTGAATAGCCAAGTGAGTATTCCAACACTTCAAGTTCTGGGGAACTCAGTGGCAAAAGTTGACCAGACAATTAATTGAGATAAAACCAACTTTCTTTTGGTTGGTGTTCTTGAATGTGCTGTGTGCTTTAGAACCTTTGTGGGTGACATCCTAACAATATTGTTGATAATTAATTCTGCCATGGCTCTATTGTTGATCACGTGGCTGATATTGAGAAAGAAGTGGAAGCCTGCACTAAAAATGTTGTAAGTAGTGGGGGTACCTCATCTAGAATGTCTTTTGCAAACATGAGCACTCTGACAAATACAGAGACAAAAAAAGTGAGTCTGTACAATGCTTCAGTGACCAGTAGTCTGACCTAAGGAACGGAAACGTGAGCATGCCTTTTGGATCAGGCTCCATGAGTGAAGTCAGGGCTGGATTAAGAGGGCCTTGGGTCCCTGGCTCCCAACATGTGTGGGGCCCTCAGCCTTCCCCACCATAGCCCCACCTATCTTGGGGTCCTGGACCCCCTGCTATGGCCCCCCTACCTGGGGACCTGGCCCCCTAACATGGTTACCTGAGGGTGAAGTGGGGTGGGGCCCTGGATTTAGAGGGGACCTGGGCCTCTGCCCAGCCAGCCTGGGGGTGGGGTGGGACCACCATGGCCTGCCATGGTTGCTAAGCCTAGGGCACACCCCTGCAGAATTATTGCCCGAGCCTTGCCAGTACTGTGCCTATAGCTCCTGTGTTGATCTGGGTGCAGATGAGTAGGGGAACCACTGGTACGTGAATTGTACTGGGCCTCAGGTGCCTGGACATCTACAGTGAGGCAGTGTTGCTGAATGCTCAGAGGCAGAAATTTAGGTGCCTAGAGAACTTTTATAGCAAAAATTTAAGGCTCAAGTATGTTGGGGAAAAATAACGTAAAAAGTATACTCCCCCTCCCCGCCCCATAACAGACTTTAAAACCAATGCACTAAAATAGAGGAACAAGTACAGAACTATTTAGAGTGGTCAGACTTCTTGTATGAGGCATTTTAAGCACTGTGAATGCATTTGTTTGCAGGTCAGCTGCCTACTGTACATGCTACACTGGCCAGCCAACCTTTTGCAAACAAATGTATTCATGGTACTTAAAATGTTTCATACAAGAATGAGCCTGACTTACTTCTGTACTTGTTTTCTCCATTTTAGTGCATTGGTGTAAAGGTTGCCTGTTCTAAAAACTTGTTTTTATATTACTTTTCAGTCAAGACTAAAAGTAGATCAGATCTAAACCTCTGAACACCACTCAACTGAAACCTAACATACAACCATTGAACCATCTACTGAAGAAAGATGAGAAAGCACAGGGAATTCAGACAGACTGAAAGACAAGATGGAATGAAGTTAATATAAAGGTTGTCTAAGAAGACGTGAGTTTAAGCACATAGAGGTTAAGCTGTAACTGAGTAGGAGTTTGATGAACTTCATTGGTGCCCACAATGACAGGGAGACATCTAAGACCCTTGTGAATTTGATTCCTGGCTTCTATTTTAACCAAAAAATCTATTTATGATATTATACCTCAAGTCAGCCACTGAGTCCATTGATCGATATGTTGATGGCAGAACAAATTACACAGATGTGTGTAATTTACAAATTTGCATAGGACAAATTACCATTTTAATTTTTCAGAAGGCTATTCAGTGCTAGCAATAACATGTGAACGCTCAGCTAATTTGCATCCTGTCCTGGAAAATGTTAGCTGCCTTTGTCCCTTCTAACCACAGGGGCACCACCCAATGACTTATTATACATGAAAAACTTGCCTTTCCATGAGCTTGCTGACGTGGTAATCAAAACCCTGGGAATATGTCCAAAACTCCAGGAAGAGACTTACCATGTGTGTTCACATACTTCTTCAATCTATTGGGCAGCCCACTGAGTATACTTGTAACAGCATTTGGGTGCTAGCTGCAGATGCACACACAAATTTTGAAAACATGGGCGGGACACCTCATGTTAAAATGAAATATTTGCTGCCATTCATGGCCTTGCACAGTACTGATCCCAAAAGTCATGTGCTTGGTAAAATCCTGCTGTTTGATTAACTTGGAAAAATTAGATACCCAACATCCTGTCTTCAACCTCCTTAAAGGTTACTCAGCTTTACACTTTTATGATGCCAGTGTTTGAATCATGCAGTAGAAATAGTCTTGATGTAAATCTGGGGTTAAACCAGCTGCAGAAATTTTGCAAACTCTTATAATTAAGCAATGACTAAAACACTTTATCAGACCTTTCCCAAAAAAGTTTTTTTCCCATGCTCAACCTTCCATTGTTGTGAAGGATTTTATTTAAAAAATAAAAAAATAAAAAAGATCAGTTTAGAACCAGGGATGAAGCTATTGTCCTGTGTCCCTGGCAGAAAAGCATTTTTGGTTGTTATGGGTGTGCTCTTTCAAAAACTGATCCCTCCCCACCAACAGGTGTGGCGTAGTGTGCTCTCTCCATCTTGCAGAATCAAGCCATTTGATTAATAAACCTAAAGTTTTCTGTTTTTCAGTGTAGCTGGAATCAGTTAATGTCAGAACAGCGCACAAGATCCCTGCTCTTTTAAAGTGAATGGGAAGGGCTCACTTTTATTTTCTTTCCTTTATGACTGAAAAAGGTGGGAAAGGGAGTTTCAAGAGTTGTAAGTGAGCAGCATAAATGGATGCACCCTATCACATGCAGACTGGAGGGGAACGGCTTGGTTCACAAGCAAGGATCTGTTCACGGAGGAGTAGAGCCTGATCTTTTAGGTCTGAGACTCTGGTAGGGATGGAGAGACCTTTTACTGCCTTTTGAATTACTGGCTCATGGAAGAGGGCTTATTCCTGACTCCTCAGACCAGCAGCACATTTTCTAAGCCTGCTACAGGTTAGTAGCAATCGCTGTCTGTCCTGCAGCAAGTGTACATCTATTTGTTTCTAACATAAAACAAGGTAATCACAGCACAAGGAGATGGCTCTTCCTGAACGAGGGAGAAAATGGAGCATTTTAGAGTGAGTCCTAAAATAGGTTAAATTTTTAAAAGAACTTAATTTTAAAATGCATCAACATTGGTCTTTAACTCAGTTCGACCTCCACATCATTAAAAATGAAGTCAGTGAGTAAAAGCATGCCAGATACAGTGTAATGTTTGCTATTTATAGTCATGCTGTTCAGCTTAGACAGACTTGGGTAATAGGGTTTCATTTACCTCATTAAGTTATTAACAGAGCTGGTTTTCTAATTCAGCTCGGCACTAGAAGATAGCTCAGTTTTTCCTGTGGAGTGGTAGGGATTCCTTTTCATTCATTACTAAAGATTCTGAGGTGTTAGGAGAATGAAGGAGGGATAGTGGATAGTCCTTGAATCTTTTCTCTATAGAACTTGAAACAAGCTTCTTTGCATGATCATAAAAAAGGGATATAGCAAGATTAGATTTGAAACTCCATGGTTTGTGGCTTCCAATAATAATCCACATCAAATGCATGCGTGTGTACTTTTGATGGAAAAAGGGGAGGCTTCTCTACAGAATTCATACATATCTTATAGGTCGTCTATCTGTCTGCTTCCAAAAGATGAGACTAATTTAACGAGATCTGAGCTTAAGATTCAATAAATGTCACACGCTCATAGACTCACAGACTCTAAGGTCAGAAGAGACCAATATGATCATCTAGTCTGACCTCCCGCACACTGCAGGCCACAAAAACCTCACCCACCCATTCCTACAATGAACCTCAAACCCATAACTGAGCTATTAAAGTCCTCAAATCATGATTTAAAGACTTTAATATTTTGTGACAGACTGAAACTAATGTGCGCCAGTTAGAGGTCTATGAAAGTAGTCATATATTTTATTTATCTGCAAAATAAGAATGAATGAATGGAATGGGGTTTGTAACTCTGCAATCTCAACTTATTTTTCAAAGGTTTCATGAACTCACCGGCATATGTTCACATTTTGTGAATCCTTTCTTTCAAAAATAAATTGTATGTTATAAAGCTTCACCGTTTAACTGAAGTGTATGCTAAATAGTGTTTTCACATTCAGATCCTCCTAAATTTGACAAAACAAACAAGGACTGCTATGGATCTTAAAGACTAATTAATTTATTTATTGCATGAGCTTTCATGGGAGAACATAAATTTGTTAGTCTCTAAGGCTATGCTGGCTATGTCTACACTAGCAAATTAGTTTGGATTCAGGAGGCTTAATACCCACTAATTCGATCCCTGTCCACATCAGGTTTTGCTTTGTACATTTGTCAATAAGGGCACTTTTGTGTGAAAAATTATAAACCATGGTCCTCTTACTAAAACAATCATTTTTATTGAAAGTGGAGGTATTTTCAAAACAAAATGTGAAAATCTATATGCATGTTGTCCAATTTTGTACTTTGTGTGTGTGTGTGTGTGTGTGTGTGTGTGTGTGTGTGCGTGTGTTCATCTCAGATAGCTGTGCCAAAGTTCCAGTGGTAGTATTTCTGCAGTGCATAGTAAGGCCAGGGTTCAATCTCAGGCTCCAGCCTACTCCCCCAGCCCCACATCTATATACAAACCACAATAACCCAGGTCTTGGACCCTGGTCCCAGGACTCCACAAGACTGGAAAGGTTGAGACCAAGTCAAGCCAGCATCTAGGGTTTGAGCCCTATTGCTTTTCAGTATAGGCACAGCCCCATTAGAGCTCTGAGAGCCCATCAAAAATATTCAACAGTCTCATGGACTTCTTTTGTCCTCTGGACAGTCAAGGTTGATGGACAGTCAAGTTCTCCCATGCTGCACCATGAGCAAAGGACTAGGGCAGCTAACTGCATTTTAAGAGGTGCTAGAGAGGTTGGTAACCCAAAAGATAAAAAGCCATTTTTAAAAATTCCTTCAATACCCAAATGTTTTGAGAGCTGCAATGGGTGTAGCCTCCAGCTGGGGACAGCTTGGCTGGGGTGCCTGCCAGAGGGTCCTGGTGGGGATGGGGACCAGGAACAGACCCCCTGCAGGGTCCTTGGTGGCAGGGGGGAACCTGGAGCCTAGTGAAGGCCACCGACAGGGTCCACAGTGGCAGGGAGAGCCCAGAGTCAGAAACAGGCCTCCCACAGGGTCCCCTGATGGTGAAGGGGTCCAGAGCCACAAGGGGGCAGCTGAAGAACCACATGCTGCTCTGGAAACATAAGTTGCAGACCCCTCTGCTAGGGAGTCTAAGATATGGTTATTTAGACTCAAGCACACATAATGTAACACAAAGGCTGGAATCCAAGGTTGTGTGTCAGAGTTCACTAATTCCTAACCTGGGTTGTAAATGAATATAGATGCTTAAGACCTAAGTTAACAAATCTATGACCTGCTAACTCAAGTTTCTACTGACCCTGGGCTTACCTTGCAGTGCAGCCATACCCTAAGTGAGCTGACTCAGTTTGATTCCGGTGAAGAAATGTGAGGTCAACTTTGTTGGATTAAGTATTAACCTGCTTTGCAGGACCTCAAAGCCAAAGCAGTGTGCTGGTATAGTTGAGTGGAAGGGCTGAAGGAACTATAATTAATAAGGGAGCAAAGCTCCAGCAATCATACATTTAAATGATTAAAACTATATCTTTAAAATGTCTCATTTGTCAAAAGGCTTAATCTGTGAACAATTAATGATCTTTTGGAAAGAGCTGGGCTTTGAGGGGTAGGAAAGTGGCAATGAGATGGATACAAGCATCTAGGAGAAGGATGGCATTTATGGCCTTGGAGAACCAAGAAAATTCTAAGTGATTTTTTTTTAGAGACTGTTTGTATGACTAGGAGCAGGACTGTGCTATGTGTCTAGGCAGTTTAGGATACACTGTATTTACACTGCTTTATAAACTCAGGATTAGTTGGACATGAGCCAGCTTACCCTGAGTTGGCACTGCTGGGGCTCAAGCATCTACACTGATTGGTAACCCTGTGTTAAGAATTTTCTAACATGGACTCAAACCTGCAGCTCTGGTATCCATACTGCAGCATGCAGACTCAGATAAAACCAATCATTTCCCAGAAGCCCTAGGACCTTCCTGAAATGTAGTCATGCTAGACCTTTAACCATAATGCATTGTGGGAAAATGTGACTGTCCACCCCGTATATTATGGGAAGTTTGAACAGCCTACCAACATTCCTGCCAAACAATCTTTTTGGTTTGTGTTCACCCAGCTGCTGGAACTAGCAACACAGACAATGACCTTTTGAAGAACTTCTTTCATTGCACTTTCACTCCTATGTCAGGAAATGGGCAGAGCTTCCGTGAGATGCTGGTAGTCCAAATCAGGGCTGTTCCTGGGGTGTGGGGTGGAGTCCAGGGGCAATCAGCCTGTACTAGGTGGGCTTGTAAACGTGCTGGGCTCCATGCTTGTGCCCCACCACTTGTCTTTGGCTTGCCACCAAAGGCAGTCAGAGGACACAATGTGGCAGTGGGGGCTTGTGGAACTGCAGGGCCTGGGATGACTGCCTTGCTCACCTCCCCCAAAGGATGGCAGTTGTACAAGGCCAAGTCTGACAGATGTGTGTGTAGACAGAAGAGCTCAAGCCTGTGGTTCAGTCCAAGTTTACACTGCAGTGTAGCAATACCCTTAAACAGGAAAGATACAACTTCTGGCTGCAAAATATTGAGCCAGATCCCTATTTTGTAGGGAGCAACCATGGGAGGGATTGGAGGACATAGAAAAATGCCACAAGGTTCCTTACCAAGAACTTCCTGTAAGTCATCACTTCCAAGAGAAGGTTTTCAGGGGTTGCAGGATTTGCTGGGTATCCTGCACTATATAGTTCCTCAAGTTTCTAGGAGAAGTGATCCACCTCATCCAAGGTCTATAGAGGCAAAAACCCTCCTTCATGGAGTGCCTTCCTTATAGCTTTTTCACTGGAGTCCTTTGGCAGGAAAGCCATTGCAGGAGCTATGCTGCAGTGGCTATAACCTTCCCATCTAGATATATATATATAGAGAGAGAGAGGCTCAGCAATATACAGTACTAAAGAGTGTAGCCAGATTCCCTGCCTACCCTCTCCCAAAACTGCAAATTCACAGGTCCCGTTCTATGTGGAACCATGAGGAGAAGCATGAGTGGGGTTCTGGGAAGGGTGACATCATCACCACGGTGTAATGGGACATGAAAGAGCCACCCAGAAAGAGTTTTATACACGTGTAGTGTCCATAGTTTCCTTCCAGCTATAATCTACTCAGATATGAGAGAAAGCAAAATAAAAAAAAATATTGGAATTGGAAAAGGTAAAGAAGAGGACAACTAAAATGATTAGGTGTATGGAAAAGCTTCAATATGAGGAGAGATTAATAAAATAGAACTTTTCATTTTGGAAAAGAGATGACTAAGGGGAATATTATAGATGTCTATGAAGTTATGACTAGTGTGGATGAAGGAAATGTTATTTACTTCTCATAAAACAAAAACTGGGAGTCACCAAATGAAATTAATAAGCAGCAAGTTTAAAATGAACATAAAGAAGTATTTCTTCACCCCATACACAGTAACCTGTGGAACTCCTTGCCAGAGGAAGATGTGAAGACCAAGACTATAACAGTGTTCAAAAAAGAATTAGATAAGTTCATGGATGATAGGTTCATCAACAGCTTTTAGCCAGGCCAGGCAAGGATTGCTGTTAGCTGGGACCTGGGAATGGGTGATGGGATGGATCACTTGATGATTACTTCTTCTATTCATTCCCTCTGCATCACCTGGCATTGGCCACTTTGGAAGACAGAATACTAGGCTAGATGAACTATTGATCTGACTCAAATGGTTGTGCTTTTTTATCATCAAAACAAGGCTGAAATGTCTACTTGAAAAGCATAAAGGGCAGTAGGGAGGTTCCAAAATGTAGAAAGGCTCCACTGAAAGTTTTTGTGGCACTTTAAAAAATGTCTAAATACAGGTTGTCAAAGGGTATGGCCACACTGTAGCCTTAAGTTGACTTAACTTCCCTTAAGTTGACTTAAGGAAAGCCATGTCCATATTGGGCTTTCATTAAGTTGACTTAACCACTTGCTTAAGTTGACTTTATAACTTGTGCCCTGAAAGTTGACTTAAGCATCAAAGTCGACTGTACTGAGTTGCCTTAACACATTTTAGATAGGGTTGTCTACTCTGTAGGCTTTGTTAAGTTGACTTAAGAGAGCCCTCCAGTGTGGATGCAGCCTTTAAGTAGACTTTGTTAAGCTGACATAACTTTAAGTAGCCTTTGCTGTAGTGTACACTTGAGGGCTTTTTGGCGGCAGTTGACAGCAGATGAGCAAGGCACATAAAATACCTTGTGTGTCTGCTGGTAACTTTCTAAGCCACTGGGACACATGGCTGAAAACCGACTGCAAATGGCTTGTGATTGGCTTTCAGCTACGTCTTCTAGGAGGTAGGACTTCCAGCGCTGACTTCCAAAGCACAGCAGTGAGTTCATACTCGCTTGTAATCACACCTGGAATGTCGGGCTGATGATGGTGATTTTGCAGCTTTCAATGAAGGCCTATGCTTTCTTAAGTCGACTTAACTGAGTCCTCTAGTGTAGACATAGCCAAAGACTTTGAACTGAAAGCAGTGCAAAAGTAGTTGGGGTAAAAGACTAAAATTTTCTGAGAATTCTGACAGGAGAATGAAAGAAACTTCAACCTCACATCCCATAAAGTGAAACAAAAGGATAAGACATGGGTAGTTTGGTTGCAAAGCAGATTTTCAAACACAGTAGACACACTTGCCTGCTAAGGACTTGCTCCTGCATGGGGCTCAGTACTTTTTTCAGAGGCTCTGAGCAGGGGTATTGGTGGCACTTGACACAGGGGGCATGTGCCCCAAGTCCTGGCGCCAGTGCCCCGAATGGCTGGCATGCTCCCTGCCTCTCTCGGCCCCGTCCCCAGCTGGGCATCTGGGGCCAGTCTGATTGTGGTGGCACTTGCCTCTCTCAGCTGGGCATCCAGAGCTGGGCCAGCTGTGGCAGCGCCTGCCTCACCTGTTGCTGGGCTTGCAGCGGCACCAACTCCAGATCGCGGCCAGGGGGCGGGACTGGGGCCCAGGGGCCCAGGCCCTGGATCTTTTCCTGGGGCAGCGACGCTCCTGACTCTCAGCATTCTGAACTTCCACTATAGTTGAGGATGCACAATACTTAGTGTAATCAGGTTATAAATTGACAAGGAAGATAGAAAAAAGCATAGTGGGTGCAGAGCACACTTCACAAAGTAATAGTGACATAATATAGGTTGTGTTAAATATCACTGAGGCTGATGGGTATAATAGCTGTGCTTTGTTTGAGATAATACAAACAGATACATTCCTTTATGAAAAAATAGCAGCCAAAACTAAGACACATATAAGATCACTTAGGAATTTGAATGATGTTGATAGGAGGCCTTTGCTGGGTATTGTTTTGGGTATGTGGGAAGCTAGGAAAGAAGCAGATGCCAATAGACAGAGAAGGAAGCTCCAGACAGCCTAGATAGGCCTGGTATAAGGCCCTGATAGAAGCCTAGAGAGAAGTTTTGGGCTGGCTGAAAGAGGCTGGCAGCTGTAAGTAAGGAAATAGTCTATTGTTTGATTTCTCCTTTGTTCAGGGAAACATGACACTGATATATTTGTAAGTAAAACTGCACAAGATTAATACCTGATTCCATCACCAATTTCCCCTTCCAACTCAAACAACCTACAAGACCATGAAAATTTGACCAGCTGGTTGGGTCAAAAGGGGTAAAATTGTATCTAACATACTTACTTTCACAAATCAATCCAGCTCTATGTAATTTAGCTGTCGGCTAAATTTACTCATGACTGTTGTTTGATCACATCTCCTTGGTTTCTCTTTGTGTTTACATATGTCACTTTCCTTGGCTGCTATGCCTGTGCTCAGCATTTTAACTCCAGGCAAATATATATGTATTTCTGGTAAGTAGCTGCAGTGCTTTAGTATTTTCTCTAAGTCCATGCAACAGACGCTGTAGTTTAAACAAAGAAAGTGACAGAAAATTGGCATTTCTTCTTCGTTAAATGAGAGTGAGGCAGAACTACATGAGTTCATCTGCCTTCCACTTGCTGTGTCAAAATGTTGCCAGTCTTTGTTAGAAAACTTATACTGTAGCAGAAACTATGCATAAAATACAAAGAAATATACACTGTCCAACAGGCATCTAGATGAGGCGTCAAACATGTTGCCCACAAATCTTCTCCGTCTGGCCTGTAACTGTACTCGGCAGGACCACACTCTCTCCCTAACAGGAAGAGAGCATGGTCTTGCATATCCAGTGCGCTGCAATGCTGTGAGAGTGTCACGTCTTGTGACATCATGGAGTGTGGAATATGTGAGATTGTGCTCTGTGAGACCATATTCTCCCTAACAGAGAGAGAGAGTTCTCTTACAGAGCACAATTTCACATCCACAGCAGTCTACGATGCTGCAAGATTGCCCAAGTACTTCGATTTACAGTAAGTATGGCCCACTTGAAGTACATTTAAGTCAAATCTGGCCTGCCATAGTAAATGGGTTAGACATCCCTGGTCTTGACAAAGCAGTTAAGTGAGCAGTAGAGTACCAGTAGATGCTCAGCCTAGCCAATGGCTGTGAATAATGGAGCAAAGCTCATATATGTGCTGTGCATTTAAGGATTCATTGTCAGCCTTAATATGTTTGTCTCCTGCATGTTATCATTTTGTGTCACAGCAAACTATTGTTTAAATGAGAAGTTTTAGATTATTTTAAAAATGATGCCTTCTGATCACTTAAAATTAATGAAAAAATCACTAAACACAGCTGGTGGTCAACTGATTAATGATTCTGTGAATCATTGGAAATTATGGACTTTCTGTTTTCACAGCAGGACTATCTTTTTTCACTATCTGTGTCAGCTAGTTGTCATTAGCATAAATACACGTTTTAACAGGGATACATTTCAAAATACAGCCAATCACAGCTTTGGATGAACAGTCAGTTGCACCTGCAGACAGAGTTTGTGCATGTGAGACATACTGAGACAGATCCTCAGCTGGAATAAGTCAACAAAGTTCTGACTGGCTCTAGTGCTGATACACTGATTTACATCAATTGAAAATCTGTCTCATGTTGCCAGGGTCAGATCCGGCAACCTCTTTGCACCTGAACTTCCAGTGAATTTGGTGGGAGTCTTACACACATGGAAGTGACAGGATGGAGAGACCTGATCCATGTAAGTGAATATGTTTCCAGTTACAAATAGGAGCAAATATCAGCTGTTACAAATTTGCATAGCTCCACTGATTTCACTGGAGCTATGTCAGTCTATACCAAGTGAGAATCTGGTGCCAGATGTTTTAGGGACATACATGACTGAGTGAATGAAATTGCAGGTGCACGTTTAGAGGAGTGGATAGAGGCCCTTTTGAGAATGTGGATGATTTATAATTCATTTTTGATTTCCACGTCTCTGCTTGTTGTCATTGGGTCTGTCATCAAAATAGGATAAAACAAAACAGCAATTTAGCACACACTGAAATGGAAAATAAATAAAATCTTCACAAATCTATTCTGTGTGCAACTGACAACATCTGGAATAACTTTGTAGCCAAGTATAACTTCTTAAATATGGCCCTTGGTAGTTAAAACTAAATACATTTTGAAGCTCCAGGAAGAAATATTAAAAACATCTTTAAAAGAACTGGATTTTGTTGATCAACTGAAGCGATTTTTCCTATTTATTTTTGATACATATTTAAGACCACTAAACACTCTTGATCTGTTGTATACTTCTTTGGTGTCATTTGGGTACAAAAAATAGTGGGCAACCAGTAAATCTGTGCTCTGTGTTTTTGGTGGGTAAATCTCTACACAAACAGGCATGGAATTGCTTGTAAACTTTAGTAAAATAAAGATACAGATAGCTAAAATATTCCTTGAAGTTGAAAAGAAATGGCTGAATTTTTACCTCTGGTGGTGGTAGAGTTTTCTATACCATTGCTGGCCCTGCAGAATGGAATGAAAGAGTTTTTGATCCAGGAGGTGAGCTGAAGAGTTCTTGATTCTCCATTTACCAGAAGGGAACAGGATTTGTTGTAGGAGAAATTAATAAAGTGAAGGACTTCTGAATAGGAGTTAACTTTATTGTTCTCTGCTTAAACATATGGGATGAAATCCTGTCAGCCCTGAAGTTAGTGTGTCTTTTGCTACTGACTTCACAGGGGCCTGGATTCCATGCAGTAGGGTTAGTGTCTCAGAATATACAACACAGTGATGGGAAGACTGAGCTCCCATGCTACAGGCAAAGAACTAGCACAGTTCAGCATGGCAGTCAGAACTGTAAAGATGCATCCTACAAACTTTATCATGTGGAAGAGGATGGTTTGACTAGTCAATTTAACTTAGAAATTTTGAATTGCAAACCAGATGCTTTGGGGAAACCTGAGGTACAGGAAGTAAAAGGTAACTCAAAAAAGAGAAAGAAGACAAAGGGGAAGGGATGGAACTTGGGGGGTGCTGGGACTGTAACACCAGGGATAAAAGAAAGGGTAGTTGGAACATGAGGGGGGAATCAAATAATTGTTAGATGTTCTAATGAAGCTTTAATAACTTAGGCAAGTGCAGGAGGACAACGCTGGGAGAAAATGCAAGGAGGTAGATACAATATAATTGAAAATTGACATGGGAAAGCAGGGCAAGCAGCCTGGTGTCTGAGGTGCCCGTAGACGAATGCAAGGAGCCTGGGAAACAAGCAGGAAGAATTGATAGTACTGGCGCAGACAAGGAACTATGATATAACTGGAATAACAGAGATGTGGTGGGATAGCTTGCATGACTTGAGGTCTGCCATGGATGGGTATAAACTGTTCAGGAAGGACAGCCAGGGAAGAAGAGGGGGAGGAGTAGCGTTGTATATAAAAGAGCTCTATGACTGCTCAGAGCTCCATTATGGAAGTGAAAATGAGCCAGTTGAAAATCTGTGGGTTAAGTTTAGAGGAGAGGGCAACAAGGGGGATGTTGTGGTGAGTGTCTGCTATAGACCTCAAGATCAGAAGCAAGGAGTGGGTAAGGCATTCTATGGACAACTGGCAGAAGTTTATAAATCACAGGCCCTGGTTCTCATAGGGGATTTCAGTTACCCTGACATCTGCTGGGAGGCCAATACAGCAGTGCACAGGCAATCCAGGAAGTTTTTGGAGAGTGTTGAGGACAACTTCCTGGTACAAATGCTGGAGGAACCAATTAGGGGTCTTGCACCTCTCGACCTGCTGCTCACAAACAGAGAAGAGTTGATTGGGGACATAGAAGTGAATGGCAACCTGTGCAGCAGTGACCATGAGGTAATAGAGATCAAGATGCTGATTAATGGAAAAAAGGAAAGAAGCAAAACGCAGACCCTAGAGTTCAGAAAAGCAGACTTTGGCCCCTTCAGGGAACTGATGGGCAGGATCCCTTGGGAGGCTGATCTGAAGGGGAAAGGCGTCCAAGAGAGCTGGCTGCATTTTAAAGAAACCCTGCTAAGGGCACAGGAAGATACCATTCCAATGAGCAGAAAGAACAGCAACAGTGTAAGGTGCCCAGTGTGGCTTAACAGAGAACTCTGCACTGAGCTAAAGCATAAAAAGGAAGCTTACAGGAAGTGGAAGCTTGGACAGATGACGAAGGAGACATATAAAGATATTGCTTGGGACTGCAGGGATAAAATCAGAAAGGCCAAAGGACAATTGGAGTTGCTGCTAGCAAGGGATGTGAAGGATAACAGGAAAGGGTTCCACAAGTATGTCAATTACAAGAGGAGGATCAGGGATGCTGTAGCTCCCTTACTTAATGGGGCAGGTATACTCATAATGGAGAATGAGGAAAAAGCTGAAGTGCTCAATGCTTTTTTTACTTCAGTTTTCACAGGCAGGGCCAGCTCCCAGCACACTACACTGGGCATGGCAGATTGGAGAGAAGAAGAGAGGCCCTTGGTGACAGAAGGTTAGGTTAGGGACTACCTAAAGAGGCTGGATGTGCCCAAGTCCATGAGGCCAGACAAACTGCATCTGAGGGTGCTGAGGGAGTTGGTTGATAAGATAGCAGTACCCCTGGCCGTTATCTCTTAAAACTCATGGTGAACGGGGGAGGTGCTGGAGGGCAGGAAAAAAGGAAATATAGTGTCTATCTTCAAGAAAGACAAAAAGGAGGATCCAGGGAATTACAAGCCTGTCAGCCTCATCTTAATCCCTGGAAAAATCATGGAGCAGTTTCTCAAAGAATCCATCTTCAAGCATGTGGAGGAAAACAGAGTGATCAGGAACAGTCAGCAAGGATTCACCAAGGGTAAGTTGTGCCTGACCAACCTCATCACCTTCTACAATGAGATGACTGGATTTGTGGATGCAGGGAGACCCGTTGATGTGATATACCTTGACTTTAGCAAGGCTTTTGATACAGTTTCCCACAGCATTCTTGTTGGCAAGTTAAGGTAGTATGGGTTGGATTTGTGGATTTGTAAGATGGATAGAGAACTGGCTAGATCAACGGTTTCAGTGTGTAGGAATCAATGGCTCCATGTCTAGTTGGCAACCAGTAACGAGTGGTGTACCCCAGGGGTCGGTCCCGGGGTCAGTTCTGTTCAATGTTTTCATTAATGATCTGGATGATGGGATAGATTGCACACTCAGTAAGTTTGCGGATGATATCAAGTTGAGGGGAACAGTAGACACGCTGGAAGGCAGGGACAGGATTCAGGGAGACCTTGACAAATTGGAGCAGTAGGCCAATAGAAATCTCATGAGGTTCAACAAGGACAAGTGCAAAGTCCTGCACTTGGGACAGAAAAAACCCATGCATTGCTACAGGCTGGGGAGCAATCAGCTAAGTAACAGCACTGTAGAAAAGGCCCTGAGGTCATGGTGGATGGGAAGCTGGATATGAGTCAGCAGTGTGCTCTTGCTGCCAAAAAGGCCATTGGAATACTGGGCTGCATCAGAAGTGTTGCCAGCAGATCGAGAGATGTTATCATTCCCCTTTATTTGGCACTGGTGAGGCTGCATCTGGAATACTGTTTCCAGTTTTGGGCTCTCCACTAAAAAAGGACATGGACAAATTAGAAAGAGTCTAGTGGAGGGCAACAAAATGATCAAGGGGCTGGAGCACAAGACCTATGAAGAAAGACTGAAGAAACTAGGCTTATTTAGCCTGCAGAAGAGAAGACTGAGGGGAGATTTGATAGCAACCTTCAACTACCTGAAGGGATGCTCCAAGGAGGACGAAGCTCGGCTTTTCTCAGTAGTAACAGAGGACAGAACAAGAAGCAATGGTTTCAAGTTGCAGCTGGGGAGGTCGAGGCTGGATATTAGGAAAAACTTTCTTACTAGGAGAGTGGTAAAGGATTGGAATGGGATACCTAGGGAGGTGGTGGAATCTCCATCTTTGGAGATGTTTAAGGCCCGGCTGGACAAAACCATGGCTAGGACAATTTAGTGGGAGTGGTCCTGTTTTTTTTGGCAGGGGGCTGGACTGGATGACCTCATGAGTTCCCTTCCAACCCTATGATTCTATGATTCTAGGTGGCAGGCTGAGCCTAAAGTCAGAGAAGGAAATCTTCAAGCCCAAAGTCAAAGGAAAGAAAGATTGTGGAACTAGTTGTTTAAGTGGGAATAATTTAACTTCCTTGTTTCAAGTGGGAATAATTCAGAGAGCATTTTCTTAGTAGAAACACTAGTAAGCCCATTATGATATTCTGACTGGGGAAAATTTCCAGAGGTGTAGCTATGTTAGTCTGTGAACAGTAAAAGCAATGAGAGTCCTGTGGCACCTTAAAGATTAACAGGTTTCTTTGGGCATAAGGTTTTGTGTGCTCCAACCCACTTTGTCAGATGCATGAAGTGGCAACTACAGTTGAGAGGTATATATTCACATGCCAGGATGGAGGAGGGCAAGTGTTAACAAAGTCACGTCAGAGGGCAGATGGGGCCTATTTCCACCAGTTGATTAAAGGGAGAGAATGTATGGACAGGGACCATTACTTTTTGTAATGTGCTAACCATTCCAAGCCCCTATTCAGACCCAGCCTGACTGTGTCAAGCTTGCAAATCAGCTCCAGGTCTGCAGTTTCATGCTGAACTCTGTCTTTGAAGTTTTTTTGTTGAAGTATGGCAACTATGAAGTTTGCTACTGAGTGTCCAGGGAGACTAAAGTGTTCTCTTGGTTTGTGGATGTTGCCATTTTTGATGTCTGATTTGTGTCTCTTTACCCTTTTGGCAAGGACAGTCTGGTCTGGCAAATGTACATGGCAGAGGGTCATTGCTGGCACATGGTAGCATATACCAGATTACCACATAGCTAAAACTATAGTACCCACCCAGGGAAGTGAAAAAACAGATTGACAGCCAGACGGATATCCAGGAGCCACTTGCTACAGTACAGCCCTGACAAAGAAAACAACAGAACCCTAGTTCTAAAGGGGCAGCCGTGTTAGTTTAGTAAAGGAAAAAAAGCAAGGAGTCTTGTGGCACTTAAAGACTAACAGATTCATTTATCACATGAGCTTTTGTGGGAAAATATCCCACTTTGTCAGATGCTTTGAAGAGGGAGAACTCACAGAACTGGATGAGAATAAATGCAGGGGAGTGTAAGACATGGGATCAGGTCATACTGCAGCAGCAAATCAGCGCATTTGTAAGGATTCAGACTTGAGGAAACAGCACACAGAGGGAGGGTGAAGTCAAATTACCTGTTATAATGTGAAAAGAATCCATAGTCACAATTCAGCCCTGCTTTCACACAATCTAATCTGCATATTATTTGAATTTGGCTGTTTCTTTTTTAAGTTTTGATGTCCGAATGATTTTCTTGACGACCATCATTAACAAATCATCAATGGGGTGATTAGGAAGATGGAAGTGCTCAGCAACTGCTTTTTTTTTTTTTTTTTTTTTTTTGTTGTTATTTTTGATGTCAGTTTTGTGTGCATTTAATCTTCTGCATAGGGACTGTCCTGTTTGTACAATGTATAAGGTGAGGGGGCATTTCTGGCACATGATGGCATAAATCACATTAGTGGATGAGCAAGTGAAGAACCCTTTGATGGAATAGCTGGCTTGACTAGGTCCTATGATGGTGTCTTTAGTGCAGATATATGGACAAAGATAGCAGCGTGGTTTGTTGTAGGGATATGTGCCTGCTTTAATGTTTTGGTTCTTAGCTCTGTAGTTGCTGGTGAGTATCTGTTTAAGGTTTGGGGGTTGTCTGTAGGTGAGGAGAGGTCTGTGTCCCTAGGCTAGAGAGAGTGAGGGGTCATCTTTTAAAATAGGGTGTAGGTCCTTAATGATCTGTTGTAGAGGTCTGACTTCAGAGTTGTATGTGGTGACCAGTGGCATTCTATTGTTTTCTTTTTTGGGCCTTTCCTGTAGTAGTTGACTGCAGGGTAGCCATCTGGCTCTGTCAGTCTGTTTCTTTACTTCTCCAGGTGGGTACAGTAGTTTTAAGAAAGCTTGATAGAGATCCTGAAGATGTCTGTCTTTGTCTGAGGGATCAGAGAAAATACAGTTATATCTTAGGGCTTGGCTGTAGACAATGAATCATGTGGTGTGTTTAGGATGGAAGCCTGAGGGATGTAGATAGCTATACCGATCAGTAGGTTTTTGGTATAGAGTGGTGTTGATGTGTCCATCCCTGATTTGTACTGTAGTGTCAAGAAAGTGGATCTCCTGTGTGGAGTGTTCCAGACTCAGTTTGATTGTGGAATGGAAATTGTTGAAATCTCTGTGGAAATCTTCAAGAGAATCCTGCCATGGGTCCACATGATGAAGATGTCATCACTATAGTGTAAGTAGATGATAGGTGCTTTGGGATGAGACTTGAGGAAATGTTGTTCTAAGTCACCCATAAAGATGTTGGCATATTGTGGGGCCATGGGGGTACCCATAGCAGTGCCACTGACTTGGAGGTATAAATTGTTCTCAAATCTGAAATGGTTGTGGGTGAGCACAAAGTCAGAAACTTCAGTCACAAGCTGTGCTGTGGCATCATCTGGGATGGTTCTTCTGATAGCTTGTAATCCATCTTTGTGTAGGATGCTGGTG
Organism: Podocnemis expansa; assembly: GCA_007922195.1. NCBI lineage: Eukaryota > Metazoa > Chordata > Testudines > Podocnemididae > Podocnemis > Podocnemis expansa. The sequence goes on from ML682038.1 coordinate 12,604,100, forward strand.
TAAAGAGTTTCTACATCCATAGTGGCCAGGATGGTGTTTTCAGGAAGCTCACTGATGGATTGGATTTTCTTCAGGAAATCTGGGGCATCTTGAAGATAGCTAAGGATGTTCATAACATAGGGTCGGAGGAGGGAGTCCACATAGCCAGATAAGTCTGCTGTAACAGTGCCAATGCCTGAGATGATGGGGCATCCAGGGTTTCCTTTTTTATGGATTTTAGGTAGTAGATAGAATATTCCTGGTTGGGGTTCTGGTGGTGCGTCTGCCTTTATTTGTTCCTGTGCTGCCTTAGGTAGTTTCTTGAGGAGGCATTGTAATTTTTTATGGTATTCTTCAGTGCGGTCAGAGGAAAGAGGTCTGTAGAATGTTGTTATATGTTTCCTGCAGTTTCATGCATGTGTACAGATGGGTAGCATGGTTCAAAGGAGTGGGAGACAGACAGACCTCTCTTCCAGCAGCAGTGAGCCAGCAAGTATGTGGAGGAGGGAACAAAGATATGCTAATTGAGGTAGCTGAGACTGGACAAAGGACTGGACCGGACTGGCCCAGAAGGGGAGGGGTGAGGGGAATGAAAACAAAGGGAGATGCTTGGAGGGGTCTGCACCTTGAGCATAAACTTGGACTATGAGGCCAGTTTAGGTAAAGATATTAGGTTAGTATGCGTGTTTTACCTTTTATTTCCTTGTGGTCACTCCTGACTCATTTATATTGTGATTCTGTCATGATTGGATGTATTCTCAGTTAGAATTATAATCTGATCCATAAGCTAGTAGTTGCTTTGTCTAAAGTTCTGTGATTTTTAGAGGGTGTGAGTGAGTGAAGAAGGCTGGACACAATCTATTTTTTTGTTAAATGGATGGACTTGAGTGTGTGGTGAGTGTAGAGTGGGTCCCAATCTCTGTAAACAGTGGCTCCTATTGTGGTATCTGGGGCCGGGCTTTCTTGCTTGGGGATCATCCCGCGAGTAGGCAGAGGGGATGCACCCACTGCTTGGGACCGATTGCATGTGAGAGGCCCGAGTGGACTGACTCAGGAGTGAGCGGTCTCTTGGCAAAGTGGGGTAAGTCAGAGTTCAGGAGTAGGAATTGCGAGGTCACAGCAGCACACTGGGCTGGATCTGGGAGCAGCCTGTCACAGGGCTATAAAAAAGATTTCTCATTCTCACTTCCTAGGAATCCAGAGTAATTCTAGTGACATCAGTGGAGTATTACTAATGTCAGTCCAGGATATGCCCCTAGGATTTTGAAACAAAGCCAGGATAAGATGAGCTTTCTGTGTAGAATGCTGAGCTCCACTGAGGTATTACAGTGTGGCTTAGATTTGTGTGGCAGATGTATAGCATGATAGCATGTTTGATCTCCTGCACCTATTCTGTGGTCTCCATAGTCAGCCCTAGAGTTCATTGCAATAGTCAAGCAGATGACTGCAGTAATCTAACCCCTCTGATACTTGGAAGGGAGGGCAAAAATGATGCTGACCATGTGCCTACCTCACCCCCATAGTAGCAGACTATATTGGTATGCAGGTTGCTTTTATGGAATGAGGCCATGCATCTTTAGGACCTCAGAGGCCTGAACAAGGTAAGAGAACAGTCAGTGCCTTCAGTTAGAAATTCCTTCTGTCAGTAGCATTTTGAACTGTGGCCATGTGAAGCCACAGTAGTGCTACTTGCTTTCTTTTACTCATTTCACAATTTTTGATGTTTCTGGCAGCTGTTTATTGCATTTGGCTCGCCAATCCTTGATCACCCTACGTCTGTTTGGCTATTAATGCTTTAACTCACAGCTTCCTCTTGAAACCTGCAGTAGTGTCTCCATTGGGTCCTTTAGACAGCCTCATGTTAATTGAACCATGACTTCTTTGTTGCTGTTATGATAGTATCATCTGACTGGCATTTTCTGTGGACTCACTTTTATGGTGGTTAGCAGGGGAACTTTCTTTGATTTTTGGAATCTTGTTGTGAAAAAGGAAAAGAGAGCACAGCTTATAAAGAAACACACATTTTCAACATAAGCCAGGCCCTGCAACACATCCCGTGCCCTTGGCTTATCGTTGGTCCAGGGAGACACATATGATCATTTTTCCAGTTAGATTGTCAGCTTATCATTACAGGAACTGATGTAGTTTATCCTTAATAAAAATAAAAAATCTTTCATGCAGAAAAGGAAAAGGGAATGCCCACATCTAACCTCTTTTACATTTTGTACCCTGCCCTGGAGAAGAACTTGGACATAAACAGCAGTGGACACTCATTTTTTCTAGTGTGTGTCTCCCTTATTTAATTACTAAATAGAACATGAAGAAAAAATATCCACTCTCAACCCTTCCTCTTCTAGCAAAAGCTCCTGTGTCCCAAGTACTGCCAAACCATTTGACTCAACTCTTATCAGTGAGAATTATTTGTGTGGAAGAGCTCAGGCAATCATGACTGATGGCCTTGCTGTTTTTTTTCATTTGAAGGTCTTCAAAATTCAGCTGTTCACCGAAAGACTAAGGGCAAAGCCATCCTGTTCTTGGAAAGCTATTTAATTTTCTTCTATTTCTCATACACTCTTTTGTGGCCAACTGAATTTAAACGTATCCATTAACCAAGATTAAATTAACAAATCTAATAAGTGTGAAATACTATGTATGGGGAAGTCACATGAATACTAATGATCCTTTATGACTAGCGCCAGTATGTTAAATGGAAATTGAATTCACATTGGTGGATCCTTTAATATAAAATATTGTCTTAGTTTTTATCTTCTAACTGAAATTCCTATTCACATTTTAAATAATATCGCCTCTTTTTTTTTTAAATCTGTATTAGAAAGTAGCCTACAACTTCCTGCCTTCAAGAACAAAGTACATTACTGTATTGACCCTTCTCCTCATGCCTTATTCTTCTGAGGTTGCTGAATCCTCTTCTGTGAATGGGAAATGCAAGTGCTCAACATCTCACATAGTTAGGAATAGCAAGATATTTTCTTTTCTTTATAGTGTAGTGGATTAAATAAGAGAGGCAACATTCTGGAAAAAGAAATCTTTTTTATTTCAACATGTAATTGCAATAACAGGAGAAAGATTTTCAAGGTTTTGTTTTGTAGGCAGAATGCATGCCAAATTGCCTAGGTCCAAGCAAATTTCCTTAACTAATAGGATCACTTACAAATAGCTTTCACAAGACTGTTGAGAGGCATGTAGAAGACTAAAGCCTTGTCTATTGTTTTATTTAAAGATGCATTCACCAGTGATCCATAATTCTGGAAATGGGTAAAGCAGAGCTACTGGCACCTTGTGTATGCCTGAAGCTGTTTCTCTCCCTGTCCCCAAATACTTGCTAATCTAGATCATCAGACACCTGTGCTTGAATGTCATTCCTATGAACACAGCCTTTGAATGTAGAGTTTGTGATGATCCTGTGAACAGGCATTTCCATGACTTCACTGTCATTATTAAGAAAAATGGGTTTTGTGTCATGGCATTTTCAGAAAAAAATACAACCTATTAAAAATACCCCCTCTCAGCAGAAACCCTCCTCTAGGTCTCCATGTGTATTTTGTGTTGTCTGTTCATTTAGGGCAGTAGCTCTCAGCTGCTGCATCAAGACACATTGCTGTATCATCACACAACAGCCAGCGAGATGTCTGGACTTAGCTGGGGTGGGTAGGTGTGTCCTGTATGGTTGCAATATGCTGCCAAGTGTGTTACAACCTGCAAAAGGTTGAGAAGTACTGATTTAGAGTATAAGAGGGGGGTCACCAAACCTATCCTACTTCCACTTCTGCTACATTAATAAAGTAAGGCAGAGACCCTCAGGTTCAGTAACCATTGCTGCAGTTTTATTTACAGTTGTGCATCAACCACCATTTCACCATACACAGTTTGCCTTCTGGCATCAACTTTCAGGTGGGAAGGCCTATCACTCTACTACTTCCCAGCACTCTCCCCCAGCTTTCTTCCTCTTAGCCCTTTATTGCAGTCCAGGCTAAATTGGACTAGTAGGTGTCCCTGGTTCTCTAATTAGGTGCTAGTTTTCTCCTTCCAACTTTACCTTGCAAAATGGGAACTGGTGTAATAGGGGGCTGATTCAGTGTTCTTGCCCAGCTCCCTGTCCCATAGGGCTTGTCTACACTGCCCTGTGCTTCAGACAATGGGTGCATGAACAGCAGTGCATACTGACGTGCTGCACTGTAACTGCCCCACGTGGATGCTGGGGGTGCAGATGAAAAGGTTCCTAGTTCAAGCTATTATAGTGTGGCCTGAAGAGGATTGCATTAAAATGAGCTAGGGGTATGTCTACACTGGAGGCTCTGTTAAGTTGACTTAACAAGGTTGACTTGAAGTTGACTTAAAGTTGACCTTGTTAAGTTGACTTAGAGCATCCGCATTCCAAACTCCTGTAGATTGCCCATGTCCACACTGGCAACTGCTAGGTCAGTTGAATGCTTAAGTTGACCTTATTAAGTTGACTTACGCCTTTGTAGATGGGGCATAGCCCTTACGTCAATTTAATAAGGTTGACTTAAGGGCTATGCCCCATCTACACTGGCTTAAGTTGACTTAATGAGGTCAACTTAAGTGTTAAGTTGACCTTAAGAGGTAGTGTTATTAACTCAATTTAAGGAAGTGCTTAAGTCGACATAATAAGGTCCGAATGTGGACAGAGCTTTCCTTAGTTCTACTTAAAGAAGGTTAAGTTGACCTAAGGCTTCAGTGTTGACATACCCTAGAACAGTGGTTCCCAACCTCTTCTCTGCTGTGGCACACCTTGATACCTTCAAATTTTTCAAGGCACACCACCATTAGAACTCATGAATATTCAAATTCACTTAAATTACTTATGAATATTCATGAACATGACATGGTGTTTCGGAAATGTGGCTGTGTGGGGTAGTAGGGGTAGCAGAGCAGGGGTGGCAAAACAGGGGAGGTGAGGAGTCATGTGCAGTGGCAGGAGTGAGTGTGGGGAGCAGAGCAGGGCAGGGCTGGTAAAAGAGGACAAGGGCAGCCATGTGGGGAACAGCACAAAGGTGGCAAGAGAGGAGAGTGAAAGAGAGAATAAGAGTGGCTTTGGGGGGGCAGGGGAACCTGGGGAGTGGGAACGTAGGGCAGGGGATCATGGTGCAGCACCCATATCCCGCTTCTCCACAGTGGCTTCCTGCCACCCAGGGCAAATCCTCACCTCGCTGCTGCCCCCTCCCACCCAGGGGGTCCCATCCTCCCCTCCCCAGCCCTTTGCTGCCTGTGATGTCACCTCCTATCACTGCAGGGGACAGAACTAGGCCTCCAGCCCCCAACTACACCCTCCCCCACACACAACGACCCCCCAACCCCAGCTACACACCCTCTACGACACACACTCACACCCACACACACCCTAACACACATAACCCCCAGCAGACACCCCCCCCCAAGCCCCTACCTGGGCTGGTTGCAGGCTGGCTGACATGAGCTGCTCCACCCTGCAGGGGGGAGATTCATACATCCCAGGCCTCTGCCGGGCAATCTGCTGGCTGGGTTAAGGGGGAGCGGGGATTAAGGTGGGGCTGCTCCTGCTATTTTTAGGGGAACCCCTGGAACTCCATGTTTGGGGGCCTTCCTCTATTTTAGGGGGCCCAGAACGCTGCCTGCCTAAAAATAGGAGGCCTCCAGAACTGTGTTCAGGTGCCTTTCCCCTTACTTTAACCCCTCCCTTTTCCTATCCCTGCACAGCCCACGCGGCTGGGCTGAGCAAGGAGGGAACTTTAATCCCAGCTGTCGGGATGCTCGTGACACACTTTGGGTGTTGCCACGGCACACCAGTGTGCTGTGGCACACTGATTGGGAACCACTGCCCTAGAAACCGTTTATCTCATACCCATAGAATGTGCATGGGGGAGTTATAGCACAAACCTTTTGGTGTGCAGTGCCATTCACACCCCTATTTTCCAAAATGTGAGGCAGTGATGACATAGTTTTAGGCTTAGATTACGAGGTCCTCATTGAAAGTATTCTTCCTCTATGTACTGAACTGAGCACATTGTCTGGTTTTAGCAAACAATTACATGCAAAGACAAAAACCTATATTAAAAGAAAATTATTAACATTTCAAAGTCACTCAAAAGTTGGGAAATGGCAGAATTAAGGTTACCCATGCAAACTTAATTCAACTCGCTTGTATGTATGCATCATGATAGCATACTCACAGGATCAAAGTCTATTTTTTCCTCAAAGGACCTACATTTCATGGCTCTTTGCTTAGCCAGCTGTAGGCTCCCTAGTCTTCATGCGATCTCAGTCTTGAATGTCCTCCATCTTGGATATCTTGTTCCTGTTGTTTTGCTCAGTCGTGTCTCTTACCCACCATTGAATCCTCATCTCCCAGTGTGTTGGGGCCACAGAAAAAGGCAATGCAGTTCTAGGATGCATGAGGAAAAGTATTTCTAGTATAGCAAGGGTGGTGTTAGTACTGTTATATAAAATGCTGGTGAGATCTCATCTGGAATATTGTTTCAGTTCTGGTCTCCCATGTTTAAGAAAGATGAATTCAAATTGGAATAGGTACAAAGAAGGGCTACAGTGATGGTCTGTGGAATGGAAAACCTGCCTTATGAGAAGAGACTCAAGGAGCTCTGCTTGTTTAACCTAAACAAAGGAAGGCTGAGGGAGGATATGATTGTTTTCTAAAGTTATATCATAGGGGTAAATACAAGGAAGAGGGAGGAATGATTAAGTTCAGCACCTATGTGGACACAGGAAGTAATGGCTATAAACTGGTCATTAGAAAGTTTAGACTTGAAATTAGATGAAGGTTTCTAACAATCAGGGAAGTAATGTTCTGGAACAGCCTTCCAAGATGAGCAGTGGGTGCAAAAAATCCCTAGCTGGCTTCAGGACTAAACTTGACATGCTTTTGAAAGGCATTATATGATGGGAAAGCCTAATTTGGAAATTAACTTATTTTTGACTATTAGCACTAAATATCCTCAATGGCTCATGATGTGATGGTAGATGGTGTGGGTTCTGAGTTATATAGAGAATTCTTTCTTGGTGTCTGAGTGGTGAGTTTTACCCACATTTTCTGGGTTTAGCTGATTACCATCTTTGGAGTTGGGACACAGTTTTCCACCAGGACAGATTAGCTATGCTTTTCTCTGCAGCACTTGCTGGTGGACTCTCTGTACCTTGACATCTTTATATCATTATTTCAGGACATAGATGAGGGATGTATTTATAAGAGTGGGTGGGTGAGGTTCTGTGGCCTGCATTATACACAAGGTCAGACTAGAAACAACATCATAATGGTCCCTTCTGACCTTAAAGTCTGTGAATCTATCTGAGTCTATCCATCACAATTTCCCCCCCAGCACCCAACAGCAGTCTTCTCCTCCCAACATGTTCATTGTCACATGTCTTCCAACAGGTTCATTGTCCCATGTCCTGGGATGCAGCAAATAACCATTACTTCCCCACTGTCCAGTGCCTGGCTGTGCAGCAGCAATGGCAGGGAAAGTTTTGCTTAGTCCCCGCTCCCCCAGGCTGAAGTATGTTCAGCACAGATGTAATCTTTGGAGAATTCAGCTGCCACACCTCTAACAAGTCTCTACTGAGCATGTGCAAAGAGATATTTCAACAGCTGACAATTTGGCCAAAGCTGGATGGGTTTTTTTTAGACGAAACGCAAAGGGCATGTCCTGAGCATGAGGACAACTCACATGCTCTTGTTGCAAAGCACAGAGGCTTCTCAACAGAATGATCGTAAGTTTTTTTTCAAACCATGGGAACATGGAAAAAACCATGTATATTTCTCTAATTACATTCTTGGAAATTGTACAACCATTTTCACAGAAACTTTCAAAAAATATTGAGCCTGAGGCAACCACATAGCAAGGAAAATAACTTTCTAAGGGTTAAAGTTTAGCGAAGTTAAAAGCAACTGAAAATAGGGCCTTGTAATGGGAAATATCAGGCAACCTGAACATTAGCTGGTCCTACTGGATCATCACAGAAACTTGTGTTACATAGGTGGTGTCTTGGGCCCAGAAGTGATTAGGCATTAATAACTTTCATGTTTGCTGTTACAATATTAAAACAGTTAAGCATGGTCCAAGGTTTTGATAGGGTTTCCTGTGGTTTATTCTCATTGCACCAAACACCATTTAAAATCTTAAATGCTTTGTATTAAATATAAAGAAAAAGGAAAGAGAATTAAATCACTTGAAATGCAAATCTTAAGACTTGAAATTGAAAATATCTATTCTTCTTTTCCTCTTTAGCTGTAAAGTCTTTATAGGAAATACCCTGTTTGACAGATTTTTAGGTGTAAACAATGGTAATAACTGTTTTTGTTTTTTTTTTGTTGGGGGAGGTGGGGAGTTTGTTGAGATTACCTGGGGCTCATGTTGGTATAAAAGTCTGATGCTGTTTCTTTGAAGAGAAAGGACAGACCCAAACAAAAGGGCACAGAAAAGAATAGTGAAGATAGAAAATGCAGCTTCTGTCTCTGGTGCTGACTCTCTGTGCACAGCACACAGTGTGATTGGCTAATCCGAGACTTGGCAAATTTCTACCAGTGTTGGGCTGTTTAAGGCATTATTGGTGGCTGCCTCACTGGTTACAGGCACACAAACAGTGTTGCAACACTGGCAGCCTTGTCCAGGGAAGTCAGATGCTTATTAAACAGAAGGCAAAGTACAGAAATAGGAAATAAGGTGGTGAAGAAAAAGGACACATGAGGGAAGGGGTGAGAGCAAGAACTCAAATTTCACATTCTAGCTATTGTTCAGGATTTAACTTAAATTGGAGGAGTCATCTGGATTCCTCTGTCCTGCATGGTCAAGATGTCTCTAAGGATCAGGACACAATGGCAGCCATGACAAAAATCAATCCACCTTCCCCACTCTACTCCCATTCACTGACTTCTAGGTAAACAATTCCCAAGAAGGAGAGGCAGTCTCATCTCACTATAATTAATCAATAAATACATGTTTTGGTGATTTCAACTACTTTATTGAAATTTATTTCCAGTTTTACAGTTACTCAGCTCATTATCACAGAAACCCATGATTTCCCCAGGAGCTTTGAAGCCCCGTAACATAGTCCTTTTGGCCTAAAGGAGTCCAGTTAGTACCAGTTTATTTATCTTCAACTTCTGCTAAATTTTAAAACAATTTTATGAACAGTCTGAGTTGGACTTTTGTAATCTTTAATAACTTAAGAAGTACAAGTACCAGCTCAACAAGGGCTAGCCATGTAATGCAGAAAAGGAGGCAGATGATAACTTGAGTAGTAAACTGTTTCTGTTTTGGTCTTACACAAAGTTCAGTAGACCTTAGAACATTGATGTCTGCCACTGCTGCAGTGTAGAAATGCCCTCAGTCAGCCCTTCCCAGCCTCATTCACAGAACACTTAGTGGAGAAATTATAGATTCAGCACCAGACAAACAATACAGCCTTTTCTGCAAGTGTCAATGGCAACTGTGTTCCCTATGCTTCACAATATATTGTTCTTTCATTTATTTTTATTTTACAGGTTATTTTAAGTGTTTTATTCCTTCAGGGAGCTATGCTCACAGGAGATACAGCACTGAACAGAATTACGGTGAGAATATAGTCAGACTCCCTGACAACTATAAGAGAGCTCTCGAGGTCTATAGTAGAGTTTGTTGTTGGTTATTTTAGTGCTCTACATTTTGGTTTTATAAGGCATACACAAAGGGAGGTGCACAGTGATTCAAAGGGGGGGGGTGCATAGTGGTTGAACTTTATGGATAACCCTCACTGTGTTCTCCAGAACTGGCAAATCTTTAAGCACTCCCTGCCCTTGCTGGCTGGCATGCTGTAGTGTGCAAGTTGGATATTTTGTTTGGAGCTGTGTTTTTGCACAGATGCCTTGAGTCTAAGCTCTGTGTTGCATGTGTGTGCTGTATGTTTGTACCGACTGAGATAACAGAGAACTCTGTGCTTTCCAAAGATAGAGTTTGCGTATTGAAGGATGTTACATTTGGTGAGCCAATCAAGAAGCTGTGGGCACTGCCGTCCCTTACAAAATACCCATCCAGAGAGCGGACCCTAAGAAGTAATAAAACTAGGAGCTGAAATTAAGAATGCTGCATGGAACATACTGAGTACAGGAAAAAAAAGATGGCTGATGATTAGCTGGAAAATCTATGCATGACTAGAAGGACAGTTTTAGCAGATATAGAGTAAAGATGTACTTATTATTTGTGACCACTAAAACATTTCAGAGAGAATTGAAGTAGAGGGTTAGCTGTAATTAGGAACATTAATCAGCATTTTATAGAGAGGCTATTGCTGGTATGGAAGCTCAAGTCACTTATCTGTTGCTGAACAGGATGGGGCAGATAACCAGTCTACCCCTAGGAAAATCAACAGGAGAGAATGCAAACCCAATAAGAGACATGAGAGCACCATGAGCTTTGCTGTGAGCACCTCACTAAAAAAAAAAAAAAAAAAAAAAATTAAAGTAATTGGAGAGGTTGGAGATTTGAATTGAAAAGATGGACAGAGTATTTCAAGTCTTGCCCATCAGATAGAAACAGTAAATGGACTGTAAAGGGGCTATTCACAACCTGAAGTAACGGAGGCAGTTGTTAAAACTATTTGCCTTGGAATGAGTTTTTGGAATTATATGGAAGGAAATAGTTCTATGAAATGACTGAAACTGAGGAGAATTTTGAGATGCTAGTGTCAAAAGAAGGGCATATTTGAACTGTATCATAGTTTTGCTGGAGATTTCATAGAGAGGCAGACAGTCCCAGAATATAAACAAGAAATTGAGAAATCCATAGGACTAGTAGAACCAAATCTGTTAAAGTCTTGTACAGATGTACTTGAAGAAAGAAATGGTAACTGGGAGTATAGCTGTAATATTGATGGGACAGAAGGTAAATTATTTATTGAGTACAAAGCAGCAAGCCAAGCTAGCTGAGTGTGTGTGGGGGGGAGGGGAAATGTATGCTTTGATGTACTTTGGATGGGGTTAAAACTAGCAGGTTTGTGGGACACTATTGCACAGGTAGATATAGTGCCACATCAGGAAGTGAAGGAGAACCTTCCTAACATATCAGTAAGGGAACTCCTGGAGTTTCTTGAGAAAGATTGAAGCCTGAGGCTCATAGTTGCTCATGATACTCTTGGGGGTCTGCAACCGGCGGCTCTGGAGCCACATGTGGCTCTTTGGCTGCTTCCTTGGGGCTCCGTTCTCCTGGTCCCACCCCCTTGCTGGCCACTGGGGGACCCTGTGGGTGGTCAACTCTGGCCCCCACCCCCGCCATTGAGGGACCCTGCTGGTGGCCCATGCCAGGCTCCAGGCTCCCCTCCTGCCACTGGGGGGGGACCCTGTGGAGGGCCTGCTCCTGGTTCTGGACTCCTTCCCCTGCCAGGGGACCCTACGGCATGTGCCCTGGCCCAGCCCCTCTCCCGGCACCCTACCAGGAGGTTACACCCATTGCGGCTCTCAAAACACTTGGCTATTGAATGAATTTTTAAAAATAGCTGTTCTTATCTTTTGGGATGTTAACCATTCCCTCTGATGGCTGGGTTGAAATACAGTTTCAGCTGCTAAATGGTGGGAAAGTACTAACAGTTCCCTTGCTGATCTTAACTCATGTGATGGAGAATCCTGTCATAGTGCATAATGTTATTGCAGAGGTTGTTAAATAATATTGTCAGCAATGGCCTGATGACTCAGTATCCTCAGCTTTCAATGGTCATTTATCATCCGCTTTTCCCTGTGTTCAGCAGATGAAAAAAAGATTGTGTCAGTACAGTCTTTCCTAACAGTCACAAAGTCTGGGGACTTTAGTATGGTACAAATAGGGAAATGTGGGGGTCTCAATTAAAAAAGATGACATGATATACTTGAAATGTCAGGTCCATGAATTTCCTGCTGCTAGCATATCAGTCATTTCTGAGCCGGTGCTTTAGGCTCATTGGTCAGAATGGTTATATGTTAGGGAGACTCTGCTCAGAATTCTACCAGGGTCATCACATACAATCCCAGCAGTAATTCAGCTCAACAGAATGTTACACTTTACCAGCAAACAGTGCTGGGATTGCTACAAATGATCTAGCCAATAATGCCACTGCCAGGACCAGGCACAGCTCAAACCTAAGACAGAGGAACTGCTGAGGGATATAAAATGGAACCAACTGACCCCCTAACAGCACAGGCATTAAGTGGAAAAAACCTTGCAGCTCAGTCAAGTTACAAAAGGCACTGGGCTTGTTAAATTGTTGTTGACAGTACATTAAGGACTTCTCAACCATAGCAAGGTCATCAAATATCCTGATGTCTTTTCCACCTCATAACAGTCCAGTCACTAGAAAAGGCATCTGTTTGAAAGAAGGGGTCTTGCAGAAAGCATAGAGAGAAGAGGGTGGGTTAAGTGACTCCTATCAAACCAATCAGTTGGATTCAGGAACAGTGTAAAGTATTTGAAAAGTTGCCTGACATTTTGGTACATCTCTAATAGACTATCCAGGTTTTTTATTGCCATTTGTTTTATATACAGATGGGTTTTCTGGTGCATTGGGAGCTATGATGTATCAGTGACAGGATGACAAGTAATAGGTTATGTCTCTAGGATATTTTGCCTGTAGAAGAAAAAGATATTATTTGTATTCAGGAAACTAGAATTTCTGGCTTTGAAATGGATAATTAGAGATTGATTTCAGGATTATTTATATTCTGCAACATCTTTTGCTCTTTAAAAATGCTAATCCATTCCCATGCTTACTTGCATCAACCAGATTGAATGGCACTGGACAGTAGTGGGCAGCTGAGCTGGCCAACTTAAATTTCAAAATTACATCTTGGCTCGGAAAATCTAATGTTGATGCTGATATTTTGTCCCATATGAAGGAAGGAGGGTGTATTGAAGAAATTTCCGAAGGGATAGCCATATTAGTCTAGTCCAGCAAAAAAAACCCCAAAAAACCAAAAAAAACCCAAAAACAACAACAACAACAACCACCACCAAGGAGTCGTGTGGCACTTAAAGACTAACAGAGCTTTAATGCAAAAAATAAATCTGTTAGTCTTTAAATGCCACACGACTCCTTGTTTTTTTGTACTGAAGAAACACGTTGTCAGTGAGGTTTAGGTTGGACATTAGGAAAACGTTCCTAACTGTCAGGGTGATTAAGCACCGGAATAAGTTGCCTAGGCAGGTTGTGGAATCTCCATTACTGGAAGTTTTTAAGAGCAGGTTAGACAACAGCTGTCAGGGATGGTTTGAGTGTTCTTGGTCCTACCATGAGTGCAGGGGACTGGACTCAATGACCTCTCATGTCCCTTCCAGTTTCTGTGATTCTATGATTTAGGAACTAATAACAGGAATTTTCACTGTGAGGATGGAATACTTCAATTGGAAATGACAGGGGAGGAGAAAGACCTGGAAGTATTTGTTGATCATAGCATGATTATGAGCTGCCAACGTGATGTGGTTGTGAAAAAGCTAATGCACTCCTGGAATGCATCAGGTGATGCATTTCCAGTAGAAACAGGAAAGTGTTAGTATCATTATACAGTGATCTCATCTGGAATACTGTGTGCAATTTTGGTCCCCCATATTTAAGAAATATGAATTCAAACTGATGTCTAGGGACTTCAATCACTGTGCTGGGAGAGCAACACAGCAGAGTACAGACAATCCTGGAAGTCTTTTGGAGAATGGTGCAGACAAATTCTGGTGCAAGTTCTGGAAGAACCTATTAGGGGTTATGCTCTTGACCTGCTGCTCACAAACAGAGAAGAATTGATCAGGGAAGTAAAAGTCGGTTGTAACCTGGTCAGCAGTGACCATGAGATACTTGAGAGCTGGATCCTGAGAAAAGAAAGAAAGGAGAACAGCAGAATATGGACCCCGGACTTCAGAAAAACAGACTTTAGGCTTAGGCATGTGGGACTGAAATCAGGAAGACCAAAGCACAATTGCAGTTGCAGCTAACAAGTGACACAAAGGGTAACAATCTATTATTTCTATGCTTTTCTCCTTGGTTTTAGTATGTAGGAGGATGTCATTTACCTAAGATATAACACTGTCCCTGTTAGGCATCTTATCCCATATCCTATTTACATGAATATTGCAAATAACTAAGGAATTATGGTATCCTATTCTAAACATGTCACTAACCCAGCACAATTTTATGTTGACACTGGGAGACTGTGGGCACCCATCCTCCCTGTGCTATTTCTTTTGAAGACAGAGGAGCTGTGGGAGAACTAGAAGGTCTCTGGGCAGGAACACAAATTGATTATACTGTACTGAGCCATTAGTTAAAACTGCTCAAGGGAATTAATATTGTTTGGTAATAGTAAGTGCATTTATGATATGAGTTGAAGAAATACCTCCAATAAATAATACTGTTCTAATTACCTCCTGTGTTTTAGTCAAGCAAGCGATACTTTTGGGGGAATACTTCGTTGCACTGATTCCAACCAACAATCATATTTTGTGGGAGAAATCACAGAGGGACTTTGCCAAGAATTTGGTTTTAAGAAAAAATTACATATAACAGGATATCTCCAAAGTTCAGGGCAGGTGAAAGGAATGAACAGAACCATCTAAACAGGCCAAAGAAAGGTGGAAATTTAAAGGGTAAAGATTGGGACCAGAAATTCCTACTGATTTTAGTGACTGTTAAGGAAACAGTGGCACCACATGAAAGCTATGACTGGGAAAGATATATGATTGCCTGAACAGTGGTGGTAACTGGAGTACCTCCAGATGAGCTGCAGCCCAGAGTGCTGACAGTTCAGTGAATGAAGTAATTGCTAAAATCTGTTGCAGACACACACAGGCAAGTGGCAGTGGCACTTGAAGCAAATGGCTAAAAAGATGGGATCTATCCTGTGCCCACAAGAGTGGCAAATAAGGGACAAAATAATCTATAGATAAACCAGAGAAAAGACCCACATCCTTTGCCCAGTATTGATGGGACTTGTTAGGATTGTGACTAAAACCAGTCCCACTGTGTATCAGTTGGATGTTCATCAGGAAAAAGGGATATCAAAGACTACGTCTACACTAGGGTGTAGTTAAGTTGACTTAAGCAAAGCTCTGGCCACATTTGGCATTTATTAAGTTGACTTAAGAGCTTCCTTAAGTCAACTTAATAACTCTCACTCTTTAAGTTGACTTAGGCATTAAGTTGAATTTATTAAGTCAACTTAACAAAATGTGGTCACCTCAGTCGACTTAAGGAACCCTATCGAATAACACATGCCTGCTTAAGTTGACTTAATAAAGTTGACTTAAGCAACACATGTTTTTATTAGGACACTTTCTTTGTTAAGTTGCCTTAAGAGAAGTGTAGTCTCACAAAGCTGACTTAAAGTAGACTTTATTAAGTTGACTTAACAGAGCCCTCTAGTGTAGACATAGCCAATAGTTATTAATTAATAATAGATGTTAGATTTAAAGTAACAAGTAACCATTGTTACATTTTCTTATTAATACAGAGAATTCACCAGGGCTTTTTCTACACTGGGGGGCCATTTTAAGTTGACTTAAAAAGGTTGATTTTAAGTCAACTTAAAATTGACCTTGTTAAGTCGACTTAGAGGTAAGTTTACACTAGTAGACATATCTTGGACCCAGGCTCGGGCCCCACCCCCTATCCCATGCTAGGACGCGATTTGGCTCCGGGGCGCTGATCCAGTATTGCCTGGTGTGGGAGAGAGCAGGACCCCACCAAGGTGGGGTTTGCTCCCAGTCGCCTGCTGGCAGCAGCAAGCAGCTTGGGGCTGGATTGGGCTCTGAGCCACTTGTGGCAAGTGACCTGGGGCTGGATCTGGCTCCCAGTCACTTGATGCTGGTGGAAGGAGCCAGCTTCCAGCCTCCACCACCAGTGGCAAGTAGTTGGGAGCTGTACTGGACTCCCAGCTGTTTTCTGGTGGCAGCTGGGGCTGGATCTGGCAGCTGGACTTGGATCGGGTCCCTGGAGCCCGATCAGGACCCAGGGTGGTGTCTGGGGCTTCCTGCCTCGTAAAGTCAACATAAAAGCTCAAGTTGATTTTCAGGGCAGGTTTTATTAAGTCAGCTTGGCATGTGCTTAAGTTGACTTAATAAATTCTAAATTTTGGCCCTAGAGTTGCTAAAGTCGACTTAAGTCAGGTTAAGTCAACTTAAGCCTCCAGTGTACACATAGTCCAGGAAATTTGGACCTGGAAAATCATAGTGTAATTTGAATGGATATTTATTAATCAGTAGTGTTGTTCAATTAATATTGTAAATGGGGTCTTGCAGAAAAAGTAGTAAAATAATTAAATTAAATGGTTATGAATTTATCTAAACAGATTGTACCATCCACAAGAGGGATCGAAAGGATCCACCTATTAATGTATGATGTTTCTAATAACATCCTGGCAAGAGTATATAACCAATAAAGAATTAAAAAGGATTCAAGAAAGCTGTGGGACCAACTAGCTAAAGCAGTAAAAATAACACTAAAAGAAATAAAGCATGGAGTAATTAAAACGGCAACTATTCATTTCATAACAATAGTTGAGTATAAATCTACCAACCCTTCTTATACTATGCTCATGATAACACAGAGGAGGAGTGTCCTAATGGAACTCTATTGGTAATGGGATCTTGAGTTCTCACTGGAGGAAAGCCTTTTTGGCAGTTTCTGGGGTATACTATTCCTGTGGAAAAAAGCCTCATCCTAGGTAATGAACTGAACTGAATATTAAGTTGCTGGTTAAAAATAACCCTGGTCCAAGAAATTAGCACATCATGTATACATCCCCACGTCAGTGCAGAGGCAGCTTTAGAGATAGACGAAGCAAGCAACGGCCTAGGGCTCCAAGCAATCAAGGCAGGATTGTACTTGGGCGGGGCTAGAGAAGCAATCTCCCCTGGCCCTGTGGTTCCATGGGCCTTGCACTGTATTGCTGTGAGCACGGCAGTGCAGGGCCTGCACCGCTGTCCCCCATGGCTGCGCTGTCCCCCACCCCTTCCCCACTGCTTCTGGCATGGAGCCGAAAGCAGCGGGGAAGGTGGATGGGAGCATGGAGCTGGCTTTTGCTCTGGGCCAGCACGCCCCACCTCCAGGGCAAGGAGCAGCCGGGGTGGAGCGAGCAAGCCCAGAGGCTAGGCTCTGCTCTCTCGCCTCTCCCCTGGACTGGCTGTTGCGCCCTGGGGGAGGGGAGGGCTGGATCAAAGGCTGGGCAGGAGAGCAGAGCCCAGTCCCCAAATGGCCCACTCTATTCCCGACTCTGGAGAGGGGAGGGAGTGTGGGCCAGCCGCTGGGCTGCTGCCCCCCCCCAGCATGGGGTGGCAGCTGTGGGGCCTGCCACATACCAATTGCCCAGGGCCCCGGACCCCCTTAGGGATGGCCCTGAATACAGGGCCCTGTCCTCAACTCAGTGGACAGAAATGAAAGATAGAAAATTGTACCCATCTAGTAGAGCCAGCATAGCTTGAAACCTCAGCACTTTTCAGTGTTGGGTCATCACCATTAGGATCTGTGCTTCATCTGAATTGCAAATTTCACCATTATCTGCATATCACTTTAACACTGACATGCTAAAAATGCCGGAGCAAGCACTGAGTGGTGCCTAAATAAATAAAATAAAATTTGCTGGTTTTTAAAAGTGCCACAAAACTTTTTGTTTGTTTCAGTGACACCAATTGACAGAGCACGGTTGCAGGAGCTTTCTAAGGTTCTCAGTTTTTAGTTCTGAAGTGTGGCCATTTATTCGGACATGTTTTAATCCCACTTGTGAAAGTTTTTCCTGACCAGATACGTCCATATTGGCTGTTATTTACAAATGCATTGTTGCCCTGAAACAGACATTATACCTGTGTGTAATATCTGTGGTTTATGTTTTATTTCTAATAAATGATTTTTTTTAGCTTCTTTTGTACTTACTGTTTAATATTTTTGAGGGGGGCAGAGTCTTATTAACTTGAGTACTTCAGTGAATTTCATTGGCATTTGATGTTTATTTTTTAAATTTTTAATGTATAGATACACACTAGAAACCTTCTTTTTACTTATTTTTGATTTATTATAATTATTTGAATAAAACTTGCAGTGCATATAAACCCAAGACTATATGAAAAATTCATAAGATTTGGCTGCCAAAATGTGTTCATTATAGATTCACGCTGCTAATATTTATTAGGAATTTAAACTTTAAATTTAGCATTTCAGTTATTTTTGAGCTATCATTAATTTTACCCCTTTATTTGTTAACTAATGCACATACTTTTTTTTATAAATGTTTAAATGTTCATTTTAATTTTTGTTGTCCAGCATTAGCTCATTTATGTTAGGTGAAAGATGATCAAGTTACAATACATAATCTGAAAATTTCTTTCATGATGGAAATATCTTTAAAAGTATCATACTCAAGAATGATTTAGAGATCGTGCAGCTGTTGTTCTGGCCCTTTCTATAATGGAAACCATTTCAAGTTAGGGGATGCTGCATCCCCAGTACCATTAGTTCTAGCACCTATGACTTATTTTTAAAAAAAATCAAAATTATGAAATGATAGGCCACAAAAAAGATGCCAAAAACTGTTCAAAAAGTAAAGTATCTTATTGAAAATAGTTCTTAGATCAAGATTCCTGTGCACTTTGCAACCCAAATATTGTGGCACTTAACTAGGACACTGAATGAGAAATGAATTACAAATAGCAGAACTAAGTTTTTCCCATCATGCACACTGTATTTGTTAGCCTTTGAAAGTGCCACCAGACTCCTTGTTTGTTTTGCTGGACTCTAGTAGACTAACATGGCTACTCCATTGGATTTTAGATTATTGTTATATCACATTTAACTTTGAGAAAAATTTTTAATTTGCTCATGATACAGTAATAAAATTTTATAGAAGAACATTATATATATTATATTCAACATCTAATCATTGATTCAATTGATCACTAATCAAACATGATCTGGAATACCTATATTGATTTCAGCTGTAATATATGGAATTTTTAAAAAAATCAGTTATGCTTTAATTATGTGTTTGGTTCCTATAAGGGGCCCCACAATAGGCCTTTGCCTTGGGTCCGAGATGACCTAAGCCTGCCACTGCTTCACTGGATTCCACAAGAAGGTCCGGATCCCCTAATGTGATCCACTGTGCCCTACCTATAAATCAAATAATAATTATTCCTAACAAAATAAAGCCTGAGATTCCCACATAATCTAGTCCTCTTCCTACCTTATTTATGCCTATGACAAGAAGCTAGAAATATAGGATGTACTGTTGTCTGTCCAACAAGTCAGTCCATTCCAAATTGAACTGGACCAAAATCATCTAGCTTATGAAGTGCTATTTTGTCTTTTACTAAAGTGAATATTAATTTAAAGAATGACTCACTGATAAGGCCTGCTTAGAGATAATGTGTTATGTCAGTAGGGAGATCAAGCCATAATTAATGACATAGAAGGAATTTTCACTTGTATTAAAATTCATCATTAGCCAGGTTTATTACATTGAGAGTAAATATTAAGAATGGTAGCATGTTAATTCTAGTTACTGCACCAGGCAAAATGCGAAATTTGGATTTAAGTCTCATACATGGAAAAATAGTTCAGGTTTTTCCAGTAATTAATATTGGTTAGAATGAAGTTCTAAACAACCTAATTTTATGGTAACGTAGCTTGATGAATGCACATGCAATTGAGATGGATCTGTCAAATCAGAGAATTGCACACCAGAAATCCAAATTATAATTATGTACTATGGAAATGTAATTTGCTCTCTACACCAGAAGAGGATGAAAACTTTTATTATTTGGAAGAAGGAAAAGTGCATTTTCATGTTAGGGAACCTAACAACAAAGAATTGAAATAGAAAATGTCACTTCTATAGATACTGAACATTCAGGTACCTGGTGCCCCAACCAAAGCATTCAGGAAGTACAAGGAAGACAACACAGGTATATTGTGCCCACTATTCCATTCTTTATTTGCATGGTAAAGAAATTATATTATGCTTCTGAGAACACCTTAAGAAACATGCAAAATAGGGCCCAAATTAACAATCAATTGAAAAAACAAGTGGGAGATATTAAAGTAAAAATAAAAATTGTTAATAAAACTTATTGAAAAAGCTGAAGTGATCCAAAAGGCAGGCCAGACAGCACCCGGACAGGGAGCTATAGCAGAGGAACCTTTTAAGGTACTTCGGGTTACCGAAAAATGGTGACACAACCTCTTTCTGTTCTGAATTGCACTTAAACAGGTAATAGTCTATGAGCTGCTGACCTAAGTCCTTGACCTTTCTAGAGACTATTATTATTAGACCCATGTGAAGAGAAATATTGATCCCTATTGTCAATACCTGAAACAGAAGAGACCAACACAATTTACCAAATCCCCTTTATATCCTAGCAGTTCCCCAGAACCATTTTCACCAGTCTCAGTTGATTTTTTTCATCTTGAGAAAAGCAGCAGGTTTTATGAGTATATCCTGGATCTTATGGATAACCTTCCATCTAGAACAAACCCAAAATAACCTGCAGCTGATTATTTGTAATGATTGTGTATTAAATTTAGATTCCCTACATGAGTTCATCAAGCCTAGTGTGAAGAATTTGAAAACCAGTTGCTGCACTGCTGCTAGATTGTAGATTTGAGAACAAGCCCATGCCATCTCCAAGAAAATGGGCAAATTGAACAAATTAATAGAACACGACTAGGAATGTTGAAAACTCTCCCTGCTGACTTGAAATCTAATATGAAAGAGCCTTTAAACAAACTCATAAGCTCTTATAACTGTCTGTGTAATGAAACAACGGGTTTTTCTCCATTTTACCTATTGTATGGGAGAGCCCTTGGTTGCCAATATTTGGTTTAATAGGAAATCAGGAATTAATGGAGAACTGTGGTGATGATGTGTAAAAGTGGAAAGCACAGATGAGAGAAGTTTTTGATTTACTGAACAAAGACTCCAGAGCATCAGCTGCCAGAAACAAGGGTTATTCTGATTGCACAGCTCACTTTCTAACCAGGAGTTCAAGTACTTCTCTGGAATTTGTCAGGGCACGGGGGCTCAAACCATCCTGATGGAAAGAGAGAATAGCAAATATGGCAGGTGACCAGCTTGGCTTGGTAAGCTTAAACACAAAACGGAAGCTTATGAAAGTGGACGCTTGGACAGATGACTAGGAAGGAGTTTAAAAATATTGCTCTACCATGCAGGGTTGGAATCAGGTAAGCCAAAATGCAATTTGAGATGCTGCTAGAAGGGATGTGACTTGTAACAAGAAGCATTTCTACAGGTATGTTAGTAACAAGAAGAAGGTCAGGGAAAGAGTAGGAATGGGAAAGAAAACCTAGTGACAAATGTTATGGAAAAAGAGGAAGTATTCAATGCTTTTTTACCTCGCTCTTCAGAGGCAAGGTCAGCTCCCAGACTGCTGCACTGGGCCACACAAAATAGGGGCAGGGGAAGGTGAGCAGCTCTCAGTGGTGAACAAACAGGTTCTATACTATTTGGAAAAGCTGGATGTGCACAAAGCCAAGAAACTGGATGCAATGAATCTGAGAGTGCTGAGGGAGTTGGCTGATATGATTACAAAACCATTGGGCATTATCTTTGAAAACTCCTGATGATCAGAGGAGGTCTCAGATGATAGGAAAAAGGAAAATACAGTTTCCGGCTTTCAAAAAGGGAAGAATAAGGATCTGGGAACTACAGACCAGTCAGCCCCACCGCAGTCCTTAGAAAAATCATGGAACATGTCCTCAAGGAATCCATTTTGAAGCACATGGAGGAGAGAATGATTAGGAATAGTCAGCTTGAATTAATCAAGCAGACTGTTGGCTCTGGGACCAATTTTGTTCAACATTTTTGTAAATGATCTAAAGAATGGGGTGGAATGTACAGTCAGCAAGTTTATAGATGACACTAAGCTGGGAAGTGGTTGATTCTCTGCAGGGCAGGCATAGGATACAAAGTGACAGAAAATGTAGAGGATTGGGATAAAAGAAATCTGATGAGTCTCAACAAGTACAGACTACTGTACTTGGATGGAAGAATCCGGTGCACTGCTACAGGCTGGGAACTGACGAGCTGGGTAGCAGTTCTACAGAAAAAGACCTGGGAGTTACAGTGGACAAGAAGCTAGATATGTCAGTAGTGTGCCCTTATTGCCAAGAAGGCTATCAGCATATTGGGCTGCATTATTAGGATAGCCAGATTGAGAGAAGTCATTATTCCTCTCTATTCAGCACTGGTGAGTGCATATCTGGAGTACTGTGTCCAATTTTGGGCCCTACACTACAGAAAGGATGTGGACAAATTGGTGAAAATCCAGTGGAGGGCAACAAAACTTATTAGGGGACTGTGAAACATGACTTGGAGAGTTTGAGGGAACTAGGCTTCTTTAGTCTTAAGAAGAGAAGAGTGAGAGGGGGATTTGATGGTGGCCCTCAATTACCTTAAAGAGGGGTTCCAAAGAGGATGAAGCTACCCTGTTCCTGGTGGTGGCAGAACACAGAACAAGGAGGAATTGGCTCAAGTTGCAGTGGGGGAGGACTAGATTGGATATTAGGATAAACTTTTTCACTAGGGTGTGCTGAAGCAGTGGAATGGGATATTTCTTGAGGTGGTGGAATTTCCATTCTTCGTGGTTTTCAACACCACAGCCTGGCTTGACAGGCAAGGCCTGGCTAGGTAATTGAGTTGGGGATGGTCCTGTTGTGAGCCAGGGGAGTGGATTCTTTGGTTAACCTTCTGAGGTCTTCCTCCATCCTTAATCTTCTATGATTCTATGCTCTGCAATATTAAAATCCTACTGGGAATAGCAGATCCACCCTGTTATAAAAAAGATGTGGTAATCATCCAGTGTACAAAATGGTTCCAGGGGACCAGCGAGGAAGAACAAGAATATTATGTTCCAGTCTTTTAGTGCTCTGTGATTACATGCCTATTGATAGTCCAACAAGGAGAATAAACTCAAGAAAAGTATGACTAGTGGTGCATTTTCCAGTGACAAGTCTCCTTTGACAGTTCAGCTATTGACAAACAGGTTCAGTTCCTTAAGGTCAGAATAAAAATGTTCCTGTTGACACTGGTGAACAGCATCTGGAAGGCAGACAGTTTATGATAGTCAACTCCCTAAATCCTGATGCTGATGCACATTGCCCCACTATTTCAATGCCTTCCAGACTGCTGGTGATTCTGGTGAAAGGGGTGAAGTATCACATGGACATAGGTCATAGTAATCAGTGCCAGCACATGAACAGGCAAATTCTAACAGTCATTTACCCACCAGAATGAGAAAAGAATAGAGGATAGTCATGTGTGGTCAGCTTTGGGACCCCAAATTATCAGAATCCACAGATCTATTTGGTTAATCTTTTTGGCTATGTACACTAGGAAAAGTTAGTTTAAATTTGTTAATTTGAACTAATAAAAGTTCAAGTTTAGTTCAAACTAAACTTGAACTTATTAGTTCAAATTAACAAAGTGGACTAATTTGACTTAACATTAAGTCAAATTAGTTCACTTTGTTAATTCAAACTAACTGCCCTTCATTTGAATTTATTAAATTCAAACTAAGAATTAATCCTAGTCTACATGTAACCCATGTGCCTAAATAGGTGCAATCTCTTTTAGGGACCCTTATGGCTGGGTTACGTTGCTGGGCAGATTTTGCAGCCCAGAAACCAGAAACTTCTGGTAAGAGGGTGAGGAAGCACACTGAGCATGCCCCACAAGTTTTATTGTTTGCTGGAGTTACATGCTCAGGGAGAAGCCTGAGAAGAGAAGTCTGGAGAGGAGCAAACAGAGAGCTGCAGAGGACATTGGCTAAGGGACTCAGTGAAAGGAGCTGCGCAGGAGTGGACTGCAGGATGTTTTCTCCCAGCTTTCGACTGCTTTGCAGGGGAGTTGTCTGCAGTGGACCTGAGAGCTGGATGGTCAGTCACCTGATTGCATGGTGCTGGCTACACAGGAGGAAGAAAGGACTGCATGGCATCTGCCTGAAGATTCCTGCAGCTAGAGAGGATGAGGATTGCTTTCGTTCTGCATTCAAGCCCCAAGGACTTAAAAGACTGCAATTGAGATAAGGGTGACTCCACCTGAACTTTGGGACTCTTGGGTTTCTTACTCTTTTGTTTAAATGTATTATGGTTCTTTAGGATAAGGTGTGTTTAGTTAGTTAATAAAGTTCATTGTATGTTTATGCTGAGTGGTAGTTTAATGAGGGATGGAAACTCTGAGCAGTCTTCGCTGTGAGTCCTTTTAACAACTGGATCCTGGCTCTCCAGCTGCTTTTTGCAGGTCTCTGCTTTCTGTGAGGCACTGGAGAGGGGCAGATAAGTGAATCTGAGCCCACCCTAGCAGGTTACATACACTGTCCTTAGTTCAAAGTAAGGATCAAACTAAGGGCTTAGTTTGAACTAACTGGCAGGTCTTATTAATTTGAACTAAGTTTTCATTAGTTTGAATTAAAGAATTCCTTAATATGAACTAATGAAAGTCTAGTGTAGACAGATACTAAGTTACTTCAGTATAAGCCTCCTTAATTCGAACTAACTTGCAAGTGTAGACATACCTTCTGAGTCTGTGTCTTCAGTGTACAGTTACTACAATAGTTAGTGCCAGTGAATTAAGGTTTGCAGTGCATACACCAGGATTAATTGCTTAAGAGATCTGGTCATTATGTATATGCCTGATTCGAAGTATAGGCATATCTCAGACATTACACAGTAAGTTTACAATGCAAAATCAAACTGATAACACTAAAGAGTGTGATTCCTAGTTAGTAAGGGATTTGTTCATGTTGGAGCAAAATGAAAATTTCCTTCAAGCACAATTCACCTGTCATGGAGGAATGTCAGGATGACATTTAATGTTAATAGGGTATGTAAAGCAGACATAAAAGGGTGTGCACAGTGACTGAATTGTTTTTGGATAACCACCGCACCCTCCACAGAATTCCACAGGAGTGGTGATTTTTAGACATTCCCTACCTTGCTGGCTCAGTGTCTGTGGCGTGGGGAAGGACATTTTGTTTTCACATAGACCACCTGACTCTGTGCTCTTTGTTATGCATGTGTACTCTGTATTTCTGCTGACTGAGATGAGAAAGAATACCATGTTTTCAAAAGACAAAAATCTGTGTTTCAAAGCATGTGCCATCTTTAGTTTTTGACTCTCTCATTTCCCTTCCCAAACTCAGTTACTTTGTGAAGTGGAAGCTTGACTGGAAAGTTTTCCCTCCTTTGTTCGTGTGGGGGGTTATATACTAATTCGATTCAATACTCATTCAGTACTTCAGGGACACAAACTTCTTTTTAATATCGTAGAAAAAAAAAAGAACTGAAGTGGGGACAAGAAAAGGTAATGGCAAATTAAAGAGCTGTAACTAAACTATATTTAAACACAGGAGCAAATGTTCTTAAATTAACACATTATTTTTGTAAGGTGCTGTCCATGACAGTTCTCCATTCAAGGATTAGCCAAGGGCTATGTCCACACACAGGCAGTCAAATCGATTTAACTTGAAGCAATCTAATTGAATTGCTATAAAAATCATTAAATTGATTCAAGTTAAATCGATTTAACAGGTTCACACCAAAAAACCCAAATCGAACTAGCATGTCCAGGAACAGGACTTGTTAGTTTGATTTAGGAGAGGGGCACCACGGGAGGTGTGGCAACATGGCCCACTGACAGGGCCATGTTGCCACCCAATCCCCTGCCTGGCTCTCCTCAGGAGAGCCAGTGGCAGCAGAAAAGTGTCCCCAACTGGCTCTGGACTCCTGGGGGGCGGGACATTCCCCCAGACTGGCTGCAGCCTTGGGCTTAACCAGGCTTGGGGGGGAAGAGACCCTAGCACCTGCCTTCTCAACTGCTAGCCCGGCGGCAGGAGAAGACACCCCTACACCTCTGGCTCCAGGCATGCTCGCTGGGTGGTGGGGAAAGCCAGACAGCAGAGAAGAGACCCTGCATGCCTGGCTTCCACGGTCTTAGCTGGGTGGCGGGGAAAGGCATCCCGCAAGCCGGGCAGCAGGGAAGAGACGTGCCCCCAGTGCCCGGCTGCAGGTGCGCTTGCTGGTGTGGGGGGAAGGACTCCCGGGCCGGCTAGAGCCGCACTAGCTGGGCTGTGGGGAATGCTCTCCTGGCTCCTGGTTTGCTTCCCCACCACCCAGCTTGCTTACTGGAAGCTGGGCATGCGGGGTGCCTTTCTTCACTGGCTAAGGCTGGGGAAGTGGGGCGCGTGGGGCGCCTGGAGCTGGGTGTGCAGAGGTCCCTTCCCCTGCTCCCTGGCTAGCACTCACAGAGCAGCGTTCATGGGGTCTCTTTCCTCGCTGCCCAGCTATGGCTCTTGATGTTGAGTGTGCAGGGTCCCCTCCCCTGCTGGTCGGCTAGGACTGGGGAAGCCAGGCGTGGGGGGGGTCCTCCCCCATCCAGGATGCTGAGCCTTGGCCCTTCCTTTCTATGCACCATGGGAGGAAGGTCTAACAAGGGGTCAAATCAATATAACTGTTATATCAATATAACACATCCATATGGTGTTATATCGATATAACAGTTTTGATTTAACTGTCATGTTGATATAAGACTAGGTTTTATTATATCAATATGACTTTCCTTATAGTGAAATGACAGAGCTCGTCATTTCGCTATAAGGAAAAGTTGTGTGGACCTAGCCATTTTTAAATTGAAATAACCAGCATTATTTTGATTGAAAAGCTGCATGTGGACACACCGAAGGTGATCTTTGCCTAAAAAATATTCAAGAAGCCAAATTCCCCCCCAATATAAGTAGCTACAAAATTTGGTTCACTGATATTTGTACTTATGAAACAGTTCTTTTCTAAGCAAAAGGGACAAATGCTGCTCTTTTACACGAGTATAATTCAGGAGTTACCTCCACTGAGTTCAGGATTTACCTCCCTTTTTTTACCACACTAATAATAAAATTGCTGCTACCTCTCAACCTGTTGTATTAGAAAAAATTCCATTCATCCTAAAACTATCTAGACAAGATTGATGGCTATATTTGATGAGCAAACAGTGCGGCTCAGAGCTAGAGCAGGGTATTGTGAAGTTGGCATCTGTACTCCCCTGACCACAAACTGGCTCTATGCTTGACTGGTCCCCTGAAGTAATATAGAGGAGCCTGAAAGAAAGCTACATTAAGTTGCATCAGCTGCCACCAGCTAGGGAGAATTTCACTAAAACGATGTCTGTAAGGAAATGATGATTAGTTGAAATAAATTGCTGTGTAAGAATGTATTAGTTTTGAGGAGGTGGAGCAGAAGTGCTGCTGGCCCGAGAAAAGACCCAGGGTTCAGTGCTTTGGGACGTGGGACTCGAGCTGTGTGTGTGCATGCCGCCACTGCAGGCAGCCCAGCAGCGGACCAGGGGCTAGGGCACCAGGACTTGAGGCTTGAGCCCTGTAAGCCCAGTGCCAGCAACACCCCTGAGGTGGTGTGAGTAAGTGCTTCCCCAGAAAAACCAGTAGTCCACTGGTTCAGGACCTCACCTGGGATGTACAAGCACCATGTACAAGTTCCTGTTGTGTCTAATTTAGTGCAGGGAGAAAACTCATGCAATAAATTAATTTGTTAGTCTTTAAGTGCCACAGGA
The DNA here is from genome assembly GCA_007922195.1 of Podocnemis expansa. NCBI lineage: Eukaryota > Metazoa > Chordata > Testudines > Podocnemididae > Podocnemis > Podocnemis expansa. The sequence continues at coordinate 12,631,665 of ML682038.1, forward strand.
CTCCATGTTTTGCTGAAGTAGACTAACACAGCTGCCCCTTTGGAATTTAAAAAAAGACTATCTGGTCACACTTGATCTTTTAATTATCACACCAGTTGTTTAACTGCATTTCTGAGCCTGAATTACTTAATATTATTCCTTTGAAAAACAGAAAAAATGCTTCAGAGAATTTTCCATGTATAAATAAATCCTGAATAATGTGTCCCAGGAGCCTGGCAGACATCTATTTCTTTCTTGAATATTTCATCCAGATCCTGAGAAAATGGATCTACCACTCACCAGTAGGAACAATGTCCAGAACTGGCAAGAGTACTAGCACTGTGGTGAAATTGGGAGTACATTATTATTTGATCAAATTCATCTAACTAGAAGGAAGAAAGGAGGACTTTTGCCAACCTAGAAAAAATGCTATTTGCTTTTATTTACTTCTTTAGTACACAGTATTCAACAAAAATAACCTTAAAAAAGTACCAGTATGTTCTGAAAATGGTTTGTGCTTTCACTAGCTTCTGTAGAGTTCACAACTTTTAATATTGGCACTTCAAGAATAATGCAATTGCACAATTTCAGCAGCCACTGAAAAAGCTGAGGGGGAAAAAAAAACAGTTAAATTATAATGGCATAAAGAGGTCAAATACAGGCAGAGGCCCATCTCACAAAAGGGATAAGCAGTTCAAAGAGGGTGAGGTGGGAGGGAGAGAACAGATGTAGAGAGAAGCAATAATGTACTGTCAACAGACTAAAGAGATCAAAGTATGTGGTTTGGCCAGTTTCCATGACATTTTTAAGAGGTTATTTAGTGCTTATAGCGTTCTGGAGAGATAAAGGTGATTTGTGTGTTATTTTAAGGCTTGTTCCTGTAGCTTTCTTCCTAAAGGGTAAAGGCAATACACGTTTGTTTGGCTTTTTAAAATTTGACGCTGGTGGTGCATGGCATTTAAGGCACAAAAGACTACAACACTTTGTAGAGAGCTGATGTGGAAAGATTTTTATTTGTTGTTTTTTGCTTTGCTTTGCTTTACATTTACACTTTCAGGGACAACTTCTGCCCCCTCTGCAACTGAAAAGTTCAAATTGTCTGGTTCTGTGGTGCAAGAGGCTTTTAAACTTATTAAAGTATTGAATAAGGAAGAGAGGGTTTTAAAACAATGAGTCAAGTTGTTTGTTCATATAATTAACTCTGTCAATTTTTTATTACCTTACTCTGCCAGCTCTACTCCTTGCCCCAGCCCCTCCCTAGTTGATCTGGATATAACAGGTCTGAGACAATCTGACATCTAGACTGGTAGCTCTCTGTGTAGGGACTATTTTCTTGTTATGTTACTTGTTTGTACCATGCCTAGCCAAAGGAATTTTGATCCTGCATTTGTATTTCTAGCCTTTACCATAATATAAATAATGAATAAAAAATCAGAAGATGGATTTTTCAAGATGAGAAATTCAACTGCAAATGTGTGCAAGTTTTTGAGAATTTAAGTTGGGCCCCAGAGGAATTTATAAACATTTTCCTCTTCTCAAATTTTTAAACTCATCCAGACATCTCATTCTGATTGCCATGACTGTGAATTCTCCTAAACCATTGAGAAATGTGAATGTTACCCCAGCATTTATAGGTCTTTTGTTTCCTGATAAAATTCAAAAAAATCCATAGTAATAGTTTCTAAAATTAGCACCCATCCCTCTTTAAAATATCCCTGACCACAAGATATACAGGACTACTGAAAAGAAATCAAATATGGAATTTTTCTATAGTAAGCCATCTGAAATTCTGACAATCAGAATTTTAGAAGAGTTCATAAACTGGAAGACTCCTTATTTTTCTAAGGATTTAAATAGTTTTACAACCTTGATGATTGACAATAAATTTTCACAAATCTTGACTAGACAACATCCATGTGAAACTTCTGGTGCAAAGGCTTTTGTATTGGAGGCAGCTGGAAATGATGGGCTGAAAAATCTATCTAATACTGAAAAGGAAGCTGCAGCTTTAACTATGGAGTCAGTTGTGGCATTTTTCTTGGGGCATCCAGTCGAAAAAAGTGTTTTCTCCCTACCTCAATGAGAGAGAGAGTTCTAGCACTAAAATAGGTAACAACTCAATGCCAGCCTTTTCTATGACCACCCCAGATGAACTTCTCAGGGCTCTGCTACCATTATTTTGCCATAAATGTTAAGACCTGGTGTACACCAGTTCCTGAACTTCTCAGAAGCATCCTCTTGTATATCCACCCCCTGTTGCCGAAGATTCTCAATAATCACCAACTCCACTGTCCCCAAAGAGACAGCATATGCACCAGTTTACTTGATTCAACTGAGAAGGTACTCTTAGTATCATGGTCACCAAGATGATGACAGAAAAAAGAGAGTAAGTTTATTCTTAAAGATTCTCAGATACAAGTAATATCTGAAGTAAGAATAATGGAAACAGCCATGGTTAAAAATAAAACAAAAGTATAGCACACTTCTAGGAACTAATCATATCTTACACAAAGGTGTTAGCTTGTTAACAGTTAAATTGTTCTCCTAGACCAACTGTTCAGTGTCACCAGCCCTCAAGGCCAGGATCCAGCTTTCATGAGCTATGTTTATACTGTGGCTTTAAGTCGACTTAAGGGCCCTTAAGTCGACTTAAATAAAGCCCAGGCCACACTCCAAGCCAGCAAAGTTGACTTTGCGCATTGCCAAATTCGACTTTATAACTTCCACTTATAAAGTTGACATTACCATTAAGTCAATGTGGCCCGGGAGTTAACTTAAGTTTACTTAATTGGCCTCCTAACTAAAGAAAACATGGGGATGGGGGCTAGAGAGAAGGCACAACACAGCTGGGAACCAAACTCCTCATGTTCCCTGGCTGATCCAGCATATTTCCACCTTCTCAGCCTGACCTGGCATCTCTCCCATTCTCTGCTCGACCCGGCATCTCTCCTGTTCTCAGCTGGATCCTGCATCTCCCCCTCTTCTCAGCCTGACCAGGCATCTCCCCCACATTCTCAGCCCAACCCCACATCTCAGCCTGACCCGGCATCTCCCCCCATTCTCAGCCTGACCCTGCATCTCTCGCCATTCTCCAGTCCAACCCCGCCCCCATCTCTCCTGTTCTCAGCTGGCCCTGCATGTCTCCCATTCTCAGCCGGACCCTGCAAGTCTCCTGTTCTCAGACAGACCCCGTGAGTCTCCCATTCTCAACCTGACCTGGCATCTCGCCCCATTCTCAGCCCAACCCGGCAACTCTCCCCATTCTGCGACCAACTTGGCATCTCTCACGTTCTCAGCCTGACCCCCGTATCTCAGCCCGACCCAACATCTCCCCCCCTTCTCAGCCCAACCTTCCATGTCTCTCATTCTCAGCCAGACCCCATATCTCTCCTGTTCTCAGCTGGACCCTGTGAGTCTCCCATTCTCAGCCTGATCCCGCATCTCTCTTGTTCTCAGCCGGACCTCACATGCCTTCTGTTCTCAGCCCGACCCTGCCTGTCTCCCCTGCTCTCAGTGCCACCCTGTGCATCTCTCCCCTTCTCTGCCTCCCCCCCTTACCCTTCTCAGCCCGACCCTGGGTGTCTCCCCCTTCTCAGCCCAAACCTGCATGTCTCCCCACGTGCCCTTCTCAGCCCAACCCTGGGTGTCTTCCCCTTCTCTGCCCAAACTCGTGTGTCTCCCTTTCTCAGAGGATCCCCCTGATATTGTTGTAAAACAAATAAGGAGCCTGGAGGCGCTGTTTAAAACTAACAAATTTATTTATGGCATGGGCTTTCATGAGAGAAAATCCACTTCAGACAGTTTGAAGATGGAGGAACTTACAGAATGGTAGGAAATAAATGCAGTGGAGTGTAAGACATAGGGTCAGGTCACATGCTAACAGCAACTCAAAGCAGTTGTTAAGATTCAAAGACTGGGAAACAACACATAGAAAGGAAGAAAGAATGAATGAAAAGAAAGAAAGAAAGAAAAAGTTGCTTTTTTTTTTACATTAGATTGTGTGAAGGCAGGATTAAATCTTGACTATGGATTTTTTTCCCATTACAACAGGTGATTTAACTTCACCTTCCTCTATGTGCTGTGTCCCAGTGTTTGAGTCTTTACAACTGCTGCGCCCTGCCCCTGTGCTGGCAGTTGTCCTATGGCACCTGGTCCAGAGCTGGAGGAGTTTGGACAATGCATGGTGGATGTGGAGTGCTGCACTGGCACATCGCTGGGCTCCCTGCTGCCACACACAGTATGGAGAGTGGTGTGGTCACTCACTTCCTGTAGTAAAGGAGTGGCCGGGAGAGAGGGGCACTTCTGCTGTGGTGCACTGTGGGCCAGGTACCCACAATGCACCAGTTCTAGGGTGACCTATCAGCTGCCAGTGTGGACGAGGGCAGTGTCCTGGCATTTTGAGTGTGGCCACGCTCTGCCAACTTAATAAGGTCTACTTTAAGCCGGTTTAAGATAGGCTAACTTTGAAATGTGTAATTTTGAAGTATATTTCTGGATAAATTCCTTCTTTCTTGCTACTTTATCCTTCAGTGTGGTGAAGCCATGCTGCTGTCTCCTCTTCCTATTAACTTGATAGTCCTGTTAGCCTCAGGTGCAAATTAACTCTCATGGTATTTAGATTATTCTGTTTAATTTAAATCAGAGATTTAGGCAGAAAGGTAAATCCACAGTCAGGAGCGTTGCTGCCCCGGGAAAAGACCTTGGCCACCGGCTCAGTCCCCGCCCCCTACCTGGAGGCCATGCCCCCTGGCCACAGGCCACACCCCCGGCCGGGGCCGGGGCTGGGAGCCGAGAGAGGCTGCTGCAGCCACAGGTGGCTGAGGCCAGATCCCTGGCCGGGGCCAGGGCCGGGAGCAGCTGCTCCCAGCCACAGCCGCGGGCAGCTGAGCCCTGGATCTTCAGCTCAATCAGGCCAGAGACTTGGGAGAGGCAGGGCCCCGCCAGACCTGGGGCACTGGCACCGAGATTTGGGGCATGGGCCCCATGTGCCTGGCACCAGCAATGCCCCTGTCCACAGTCCTTTGTCTTAGGCAAAACTTGATTATTGAATGGCACCTGTGCATCTCAAAATGCTTATGATGACCAGTATGATATAAGCTTTTATTTGATGCCTTACACAACATTGGTCATAGAGAAATACAGTGACCATATGTTATGTATAGTGAGTTTGCAAGGTCTGATGTGAGTCACTGTTAGATGACAGTGAACCTCTTTCCAGTTGGCACTGAAGGGCTCTTAGCATCACACCACTATTGTACTTCTTCACCACATAGCACTTAAAGCAGAAGTAAGATGCTGAGAAGATAATGTTTGAAAGATTGGACCAATTCACTTCACTTCTCATCTTCAACATACTGTAGAAATGTGAAATTATTATGAATTACAAACATAAATATTTATTTGCAGTAGTGACTCCATAACCTTAATAAAGTTTTTATCTATGAAAGGCGCATTTGACCAGAAATATTTAGGTCATTATAAATTAAGACCAAATTAGAAGGAAAGGTATTCTAGTGTATTTAGGTATGAGGTGCTTCATGTAGTTAACATTGCTAAGTAAGCAGGAGGCCTAATTCTGTACTAGATGAGTTTTCCAAGCATCTTCAAAATAGAGACTTTCTGTGGTATACTCTGCAGGAATCCAGTCTAGAAATGACAAAGGCAAGCTACTCTCAATCACTTTGTTAAGAAAAACTGAATGAAGTACTCTTTGCTAGTGCTTCTACTGTTCAGGACAGAACAGAAGCAGTAAAGGATCTGCAAAGTGAAAAACTTGTTAACTAAAGATGGGTGTGCCCTTTTACTTAAAGTAATTAAATACGGTCTAATTGCATAGTGACAGAACTTCACACTAGAAGGAAAAACTTGGGAAAAAAAGAGTAATTATGGATTCCATCATTCTCTAATGTAAAGATTAAATACTTTTAATTAGAGTTGGTTAGGAATTTTCTATAAATATGTCAAAAGAAAATATACTTTCCACAAAATTGAAATTTTCCATAGGAAAATTTTGATTTTGTTGAAATGTTTTGATTTGTTTTTGGGGAAAATGAAAAGAAAGTATTCAGTTTTGCCTTGATTTGACCTAAATTTTAATATTTTGGTTAGTTGAACTGACCTCCTGTAACATTTAACTTTGAGTAAGATCAATATTATTACTAAACAGCATCTTCCTACGGTGCTGCATTAATTCATGGGAGCTATACACCTAGCATGGCATGTTATGCCCCTATTCTCTATTATGGAAAAGGCCTCTCTGGCCACACCACATTTCCAGTAATACCATGATCTCCCTTCTGACCAAGCTATGTGGTATATCATGGGAGTCACATGAGCACAAGTGCATCATGGGAAATTTAGTTCAGTCAGGGAGCCCAGCTTCAGAGGGAGAATGGAGTGTCAAGCACTTGAATACAACTTTTACTAAGCAATGTGGCACTAGAGAGACATGCAGCATAATTGAACTGAATCAGAATATTTTAGGTAAAGACAACAAACTGTCATGTTTCAGTTTGTGAATGCTGAAATGTTTCAGTTGGATCTAAAACACCAAAATGAAATGTTCGGCCATTTCTAAATCAAAATATTTTCAGAACTTTTCATTCAATGAAAAATGTTAATGTTTCAACTCTTTGGGTTGATTCGGGATGAAAACAAACACTGAAATATAGAATTTCAGGTTCACTTCTAATAAAACCACTCGTTACAGTCTCAGGCTAGATCGGGGTGGCCAAACTTACGGAACTCAAGAGCCGCACAAGTCCATTATTAAACCTTCGAGAGCTGCACTGAGACATATAACCACATATTTTTACCTACTACAAAATTACTAAGCTTAAAATTCATTGCACACTTTAATTTTATTGTAAAAATAGGGCAAATATTGATCCACTAATTTCAGATTCTAATAATTATTTAAGATTACCACGAAACTAGGCCTCTACAGTAAAAAAATTAGCTGTTGCTAGATGTAGAACACTACAGGCTTGTGGCAAGTTTTTTTTAAAAATCTGGGCAGTAACTTGACAATGCAGTAGGTAAAAGCTATCTCAGATGCTGATCTCTAAGTATTGCACAATGTTCTGAATTTCATTATAGAATATGATGCTTCCCAGCAGTGAGTTGTGCCAAACATTGCAAGTAATCTACCTTCAGTTTTACACTTTTCTCCTTTGTATTTTCATTTCTTAGTATTCCACATCATGTTTAGGACTTGTAAAACATGATTTTATTTTAAGAACGAGTAAGCTGCATTAGGGCCTATGAGAAAATCTAAATATACTATGGCCTCTCTGACCATGTCACACTTCTCTCCCCCACGCCCCCAGTGCCCCTTCCCTGCCTTCTCTTACCATACTGCTGCTTCTCTGCTCTCCCCAACCATACCGCACTTCTGCCTCCCACCCCATCCTGGCACCTACCATGCCCCCGCTTCCCTGCCAATATTTCTGCCAGTAAACTTGTTCACTAAAATACTCATGGACAGTGAAGACAAAAGGTCTGAGGACTCAAACACAATTAATTTTAAAATGAGAGTAATAGGAAGGGAAAATACTGCTTTCATCTTAATCCTGTGATGAGATGCACACAGGGACACCTTTTCAACTGTTCAGAATCACAACAGATCGATGAGAATTTAGGGTGATATCAAATGCAAGATCAGAGCCTTTCTCAGTAAGTGCTTTGGAGTCCATGCACAGAAGATACTATGGAAAAAATCTCTTTAAGTTTATTCAGTTTGGGGTCAGGCCCTGTATAAATTCTAAATATCAATATTTGGTTTTTATAATACAAAGTAAAATCTTTACTGGTGAGAGTTTTTTTTTCAGAAAGTTTTCAACACAATTTTCCGTCCTCAGCCCTTCACAATTACTCTTGTCTAATGGGCTCAGATACCCATAGAGTCAGTCATGAAGACTGCACTGAAATGTAAATAGATTTTGACTATACAACAAAAAAGAATTAATACATGTTGAATGCTATTTAATCAGTAGAAGTATAGTGCTGCTATTGAACTTTGCGGTGAATGTAAATTATCTTGGTAATTGACTTAGTTATATTAATTAAAATTTTCTTATAAAATAAATGTGCTAGCAATTCCTTCTGCAAACAGATGACAGACTGATGTCTCAGGCACAGTTGTTCAATGGACTTAAGGAATTTTTTTTTTCTAAAGGCAGTTTTCTATAGTGCTGGTCTATCCTAAGTCTAAATCATTTTGCATGCTGAAAATGAACCATGATCCATAATAAGTACTTGTAACATTCTTTAAATAGAGGGTTTTATTTAATAACTTTTGACAGTAGTCAGTGGTTTTGGATGTAACACTTGTGTCAATTTTCAGTCATTTCTGATGATTCTTATTTAATTCTCAAAATAGAAATACAAGAGAAATAATTTTGCATTATATTACAATATCTGGAAATGCCAGGTGATTTTTAAAAAAGAAAATTAATTTACAATTGCTTTTCAGGTTTCAATGGCTAATTATCATCACTTATCTGTAGTTCATTGTAAACTTGTTCTTGATCAATTTATGTTGCTAGTTTTAAAAATATGTACCAGAAAACAATATCAAAAAAGAAAAGTATTTAAAAAATCATGCACTGATGTAATTAAAGACTGTATCATTATGCACACAGACAAGGAGGGTAGAAATTAATATTGTGTAGGTAAACTGTCCAATCTGGCAGTTACTTGCTCGGAGTGCTTGGCTTTCCCTCCTGGCTCTCACCATGCTGCTTTTTTCTGCCAGTGATGCTCTCACAATGCGGCCCCTCCCCTCCCTTCCCCGTTCTGACCAGGCTGCTTTTTCCCTGTGGGCTCACCCAGGGCTGCCCCTCCCCCAGCTCTGACCACGCTGCTTTTTCCTGCAGCTCTCACAACGCTGCTTCTCCGCTGCCCGCTCTCACCCTGCCGCCACCAATCTGCTGTCCTCAGCCGCTGCAAATTTCTCACCTCTGTCCCCACCATGCTGCCCTTCCCTTCTGTGCTCTTTCGGGAGCTGCAATTTTTCTTTAAAGAGCCGCATGCGGCTTGCGAGCCGCAGTTTGGCTACGTCTGGGCTAGACCATCATGAGGCTACGCTAAGATACAGTTAAATGCAAAGATATTGTGGGTCCTGACATTGGAGATACTCCAGGTGTGGGCCTTCTCAAAGTCCATATAAATAGGGAGTATTTTTTCTGCATCAGTCCCTAGTTAAACTGGTGACTGACAACACCCTCATTTCTTATCAGTGTTCTTAGAATACAGTGCTCTTTCCAGAAGGGCACTTCTGGGAATTACGTTAGAATGCCAAGAACAGTGATTTGCTGACATGGGCAACTTTCCCAGTTGTACAGTGCTGTTGGAGATGAAAAAGATGGTAGATTCATGAGAGAAGCTTGCTGGGTTTTGTACAGTCTTTTATAAGCCCAGCCACTTTCTTGGATTGATCTCTCCAATCAAGTGATTTTTCATTGTTGCTTTTCCCAATGTTAAAAGGATTTGCTTTCAAGTAAAATAGGTTGCCTTCACATTGAATATTATCAGTTGTTGAAAGCGAAATAGAGAGTCCACTAACAAACACCTAATACAGGACTCTTTAAATTGCTTTAGTTGGTTGCAGCACCTTCAGATGGATAAAACAGAATCTGAACTCTGGAGGGACTGACAGACAAGTAAAGAAAAGACTTTCAAATGAAGGCCTTTTCGGAGAAAGGCAAGTGGGAAGTCTCTGTATGAAAAGTGTACATTTACATAGACCCTGATGGTAAATGCCAAATGTAGACTGTAGACACCACCCAAAATTTAACACACTAAAAAAGTCTAAAATGTGTACAATATTTTTATTCAAATTTACAATTGCATAAATACCAACTTGTAGAATGCAAAGGAAATCATCAAATCATTTTTTTATTCTTTATCTCCTCCACCAACAGTTATGCATGTAACTGCAAATAGACTTGCCATCAATTTGTCTCAAAATTGGATTCTTTCAGTCTGCAAAATATCTGTCTATGTTTACAACTTAACAGTAATTGACATACAATTTATGCAATGAAATAGTAACCTTTTATTCTTGGGAGCAGGAAGTTTTCTCTGGCACTCGCATTTTTAATCTGAGCAACATGCTGTCAGGAAGGAGAATATATACATTTACAGTGTTTCAGAAACAAAATCCATATCTTTGAATTTTATTTCTAATTCAGAATTTTATTCTGTTTTCTTCAGCTATTCCTAATGGCTTGTCTATGTGGGTACATTCAGGAAATGTAATCCAAGTAAACTAAAGGTGTAAATTAAAGGGGATTAGTTAAACTGCATGATGCCTCTGTATGGAGATTCTCATTGGCTATGTCTACACTTAAGAATGCTAGTTCAAACTAAGTTTCAATTAATTAGTGTGAACAAATTGTGATTAATTCAAACAAACTTAGTTCAAACTATCATGTTCACACCAGAAACCTAAATTAAACTAGCATGTCCATGCACAGGACTTGCTAGTTCTGCTTACAAGGGAGGGCAACATGGCCCCTGACAAGGACCATCCCCCCCGCAATCCCATAAAAAGAGAAAGGCACTTCCTCCCTGCTGCCATGCACCCTGGGAGGAAGAAGGTCGAACTGCGTTTAATTCAAACCAACAGTTATTTCGAACTAACGGTCTACGTTGTGTTAGTTCGAACTAATAAGTTTGAACTGACTGTTAGTTCAAATTAAAGGCAGGTTTTCCTTAGTTTGAACTGGTGAAAGTAAGTATAGATGTGCACTAACTTAGTTTGAATTAATCCTCCTTAATTCAAAATAAATTCGCAGTGTAGATGTAGCCATTCAGAATTCAAGTGGCCTTAATTCAGTTTAGTTTTGGAAGTGAATTAAACTGAAGTGCATTAAAGCCACTTGAATTGTTAATCAGAATGTCCACATGGCAGTTTAATGTAATTTAACTAATTAATTTTAAATTCACACATTTAGTTAATTCAGATTAATTTTCCTCAGGGGTTGTTTACCCTTAAAATGCTGCAGCAGCACAGCTGAACCTCTGTAGTGCTTCAGGAGAGACACTACCTATGCTGAGGAGAAGGCTTCTCCCATCGGCATAGAGACACAATACCTCCCTGAGAGATAGAAGCTAGACTGATGGGAAATTTCTCTCATCAACCTATTTGTGTCTGCACCAGGGATTAGGCGGATTTAATTGCATTACTTGTACGTATGGATTTTTCACACTTCTGAGCAACAGTTATACTGACTTAATTTCCTTCTGTAGACCAGAACTCAGTATACCTGTGGAGACAAGCTTTAAGACACTAATCGCCTCTGCCCTGAATCTGATACAAATACACTATGAAAGATGGATGTGGTTCTGAAAGAATCAAACCTCATATAAATTCAGAGGTCTGATTTAGTTATTATCAGCATCTTCATTTGAGTTATTCTTGAGTTAGGCACAGTTCCACCAAAGAACTTAAGTACATGGTTAGTTTTAAGCATGTAAGTCGTATGTTGAACATGTGAGTTTCATGTGTCAAAGGTAATACTCATGTGCTTTAAGCTAAGCACGTGCTTAATTTCGTTGCTGAACCAAGGGTTTACACTTCTGTAACTGAGGGGAGAACTGACCCCAGAGTTCTACTTAAGCCTTGTTCAGACTGCAGGAGTTTAAAAAATATTTCCTTTCTTCCTCTGTACTTAAACAGTGTCCAGTAATAACTAATGGATAGCCACATCCCCTCCTTGACTCTGAAAATCTTACCCTTCTGACCTGCTCACTGTTATGATGAGAACCAGGCCCATTTCTTTATGCATTTCCCTATTTTCACTTATGAGACAAGTGTATTAAAGAAGTTGCATCTTTTGGAAGAGATGGACATTTTCAAAGTTTAAGTGATTTTAAAAATTCTGGCTTTGAAGTTCAAGATTTTGGATACATATTTTCAAACTCAGGTCCCTAGCTCCTATTGACCATCAGTGTGAGCTGGGCACCCAAATGCCAATGTGGCCTTTGAAAATCTCCCCCTTTGGTCTTACCTAAAAAATAAAAATGAAATAGGTCCCTTTTTTTGTTACCAGTAGTACCTTTCTGCCATGATAAATTCATTTTCTTCACCCCATCTGCTTGCCATTGCAATACTTTCCCACCTATTCCACTTTTCCTCACTGTCAAGGCCACTCAGTTGTTCTCTGGTATGTTCTGACATACTATCTTTCCTCAGAGGTAGCTTGTGTGATTCTCAGGACTACAAAAGGCGAAGTATCAGAATCTTAATGTGGGAGTTATTTACATTGCATTGTGTAGTTTTGTGTTCATTCCCTCACTCTGGTTGAACATTTTTAAACCTTATTAGCACATTTTATTATCCAGCATGAGTTACTTTAACTAAGCATGATAGGTTATAGTTACAGTACCTCAACCCTGGGTTTTAAATCAGTCTTCCCCAACTTATAAGAGATGCCTACTGATCAGTGTGGCTATGTCCGCACTAGCAAATTAGTTTGAATTAAGGAGCCTTAATTCGAACTAATTTGAACCTTGTTTACACTGGGCTTTGCCCAGTTCGAACTAAAAAGTTTTTAAGGAAAGCTTAGTTTGAACTAGTTAGTTTGGCTGGTTAGTTCATTTGCATATTTAGTTTGAACTAGCACAATGTGGATGTTCTAGTTCAACCTAAATAAGTTCAAACTAGCAGTTAGTTTGACCTAAGCATGTTTTTTTTAGTTCAAACTAACTTTTTGTTTGATCTAACCATGCTTTTTTAGTTTTAACTAAAAAGTTAGTTTGAACTAAAAAAAGCATGGCTAGTTGAACTAAAGGTTAGTTCAAAATAAAAAACATGCTTAGTTTGAACAAACTTTCAAGCTACTTAGTTCAGACTAACCAAGTCCAAACTAAGCTTTTAGGTGTAGACGAAGCCAGAGGGACTATATTGTCAAGAAAATTTGATTTAAAGATAGTACTCTCTTTTCAGCCAACTCCATGGATAAATCTTGCAGCACATGGTCCAACAGAACTAGTTTGCCGATCTTCACCAAGGGGGGAGATTGCGCTTTAGACTCTAGGGCTACCTGCTGAGAGTCTCTTGCTATAATTTTTTTTTCTCCAGATGCAAGTTGGATAGACGTATATATTGATCAAGAGGGGATGTTTTAGAAACATTGGATTTTCAACACCAGACCAGATTATTGGTTTAACAATTTTAATACTTTGCCTTTGACAATGACTAAAACCTGGTTTGTCAGGGAAGAAGACTGTTTTCCCCATAATGTACCTAGTCAATTGTGAACCACTGCAGGATAAACAAGGAGTCCTGTGGCACTTTTAAAGA
>ML682038.1:12645052-12655112 GCA_007922195.1 Podocnemis expansa
GTGAACCACTGCAGGATAAACAAGGAGTCCTGTGGCACTTTTAAAGAAAAAATAATTTATAAATAATATTATAAATATTATAAATAAATTTGTTAGTCTTTAAAAGTGCCACAGGACTCCTTGTTTGTTTTGTTGAACTAGACTAACATGGCTACCCCTTTGGAACTGCAAAAAGAAACATTTTCCCACCTGACTTTTGTGTGGATAAGCTTATCCCCTGAACATTACTATTATCATAGACTAGGCATAACTACAAATGATATTGGGTATTAAATAGTTGGGTTTGGTGCCAGAGCTGTAACTACAGCAGGGCCAATGGGGCAAAGTCCTGGGCAGCGCAGAGCAGCTAAATGGAGCCACTCTATTAAAGGGCGGCTTTCATGGTGCCAGCTCTAAGTGCTGCTAAAGGCAAGGGCACATTCCAGTTGGAATGTGCCACGGGTGTTACAGCTCTGTTTGCTTCTGGCAGTTAGTGTACTATCTATTGACAGGACTATCTGTCATTGGAAATGGAGCATGCAGCTTGAAATCAAATTTCATTCAGTATTTTCTTGATGTGGAGGCATCACAGACTGTTCATTGTAAATATTTAATATTGAAACTTCAAAATACATGTGATGTTGCCAATTACATAAATCACTTGCTTGTACTTGAATGGATGACTGATTAAATACAGAACAAATCCCAATTTTTAAAATGATAGTCTGACAAGTAAAAATATTCTGTCAGCAAATATTGACTAAACCATAGTTTGTTCATTTTCTGTAAATTTTGAGTCCAAGAGTCTTTCAGTTTGTGTGCTTGAGTACCAGCAACTATTTATCTCAAATATTCTTCAGAGGAATATTTCAAATTATATTTCAATTTTAAAGTTTCAATTTGTCATATTGATTAAGTGCAGAAGTCATGCATTATTGCTTCCCTTCCTTGAATGGATAATTTATGTAACTAACCAACTAATTATATTACAATTTGAAAACTATTTCTGGCCAATATTTAAGCTTAAAATTTACTTTTTGCAAAGATATATGCTAGCAATATATAAACACTGAAATGTTCACAGGACAGGGTCATGAGCACAAGCAGATTGAAATTTGTTCATGAATTAGAATGCATATGTGCAGAAAAAATATATTCCTTGCTGATCTATAGAAGTTATTAAAGGCACGCCTCCAAGTCCCTGAGGAGCATGGATTCAAAAATGATTTATTAAGACATAGAATTTTATGTTTAGCTTAGATTTTTTTTGTCCTTGAGAATAGGCAAATTTCACAAAACTGGAATATTTCTCAGAATCAAACTTCATTAACAGTGTTTGCAAATGGAAAGTATGGAGTTAGCTTTTGATCAAATGCTTACTAAAGACAGGAAAAGTCTGCAGTGGGAATGGCTTATATCTTTCTAGTTTGAATGTATCTTGAGCCTTTCCAAGCCTTCATGCTGGCTGATCTTAGAACAATTATGAATTCTCCTCATTGTAGTTTGGTGTTTATTCTAATATTAGAAGGTTTTACAACATTTGGAAAGGTAAAACTATTGCAGCAAATCAAGACGCAGTGTTCTTAAACAAGTCACAGACCACTTTTAATCTTCCTGGCATGGACATTAGTGCAAGATATTAAAGCCTGAGAATCACTATGCCAATGTAAACATAGACATATTTTGGCAGTTACTTTGACTGGTATTATGCCAGCTATCTTTCTGTGTGCAAAGCCATTTTGGTGTCATTTTGCTTTTCCTCATACACTATACAATAGATGCAAAAACAACAAGAAAAAATAGCTCTAATGTGGTTTGTATTTATAGTATATGTTAGTTACAATACAGTGTATTTCAAATACCATATTAGAATATATAAAATAATCAGATTTTTAATTAACAAATAGAAGTGACTTGCAGCATGGATATTTGTACAAGCACTCTTTGTTTTCTTATGTGACCCTTTGCTCACATGAGCCGTGCTGGAAGTGTTACTCAGTGGTTTTAAAAACCAAAGCACTGGTAACTTAACTATTATTTTTTAGGCAGTGTCAGGAATAAATTAATGGGAACATAGCTCCTCCATAGTGCTTTTAAATAAAATGACTTTTCTTAGGTTTTAAGCAGACACACATATGTGCCATAGGAACAGGTTTAGAGCACTCTAGATAGCTACTCAAAATCTGAGACCCAGAAGAGTAGCCGTGTTAGCCGAGTCCAGAAAAACAAATAAGGAGTCTGATGGCACTTTTAAAGACTAACAAATTTATTTGTCACAAGAGCTTTCATGGGAGATGATCCCACTTCATCAGGTGCTTTGAAGATGGAGAACTCATGGAATGGGAAAAAAATAAATGCAGGGGAGTGTAAGTCATAGGAGTGTAAGTCAAAGTCTGATGTGGTTCTAAATAATTATCAGCTGGATGTCGGGGGCTCCTTTATCCATCCAGATTATGAGGAGTTTAGAAATCAGCTTCTTGCCTGAAAAAAAGTTTCTCCACGATCCTTAAACAGATTTATTCTAGGGCAAGGCTTCAAAGAGAAACTTCACAGTTAGAATTCGTATGCAAATTTGATACCATCAGCTCAGGTTTGAATATGGACAAGAACTGGCTCTCTCACTACAAACATTAATCTTTAAAAGTGCCACAGGACTCCTTCTTTGTTTTTCATTACAAACAGAGATTCTTGCCTCTCTCAGCCTCACCACTTTTGGATATTTTGTTCTAGAGGTGGATTTTGGGGTAGGCAAAGTGGGCGGCCACCTAGGGCCCCGAGCATTAAGCCAGTGGCAGGGGGAAAAAAGCCCCTGGGGGCACAGATGGGGCAGCCCCTCTTCCCCACCACTTTCCTGGTGGCAGAGAAAGGATCAGGGTGCCCCTCTTCACCTCCGCTGGCTGGGGGGGGGGGACACAAAGGGCAGCCCTCTTTAAAGCTGCTGAGCCACTGGCAGGGTGGTGGTGGGGGGATCGGGGGCACCCTGAATCTCTGACCCTGGCCAGGCAGCAGGGCAGAGACCAGGGTGCCCTACATCTCCGCTGCTGGCTGGGTGGTGGGGACAGAGCTAGGGGGGACCCCGAAGCCCCAGACGCTGGCCAGCTGGTGGGGGCAGAGCTCACAGGGTGCCCCAAAGCCCTCATGCTGGCTGGGTGGTGGGGGCTGAGATCATGGGGTGCCCCACTACCCCCACTGCTGGCCAGATGGCAGGGGCAGAGCTCTGGGGGGCACCCTAAATCCTCTGCTGCTGGCTAGGTGGTGGGGGCAGAGCTTGTGGGTAGCCCCAAAGCGCCTGCCACTGGCCAGGTGGCGGTGGCTGACATCTCAGTGTGCCCGGTGAGGGGGCGCTGGGATCTCAGCCCCGCTGCCCGGCCAGTGGTGGGGGCTTTGGGGCACCCCGCGAGCTCTGCCCCCACCACCCGGCCAGCAGTGGAGGTAGTAGGGCACCCCGCAAGCTCTGCTTCTGCCACCTAGCCAGCAGTGGAGGATGCAGGTCACTGGTGGCTCCATTCCCCAACCCTGGTGGCCCCCCCTCCCTGGTCAGTGTCCTGATTCCCTCCCTGGCCAGGGTGCTGAGGGGGCAGGCTTTCCTTCCAGGGTGCATGGCAGCTGCACCCTGGGAGGAAGGTCAAAGCCATTGATTCGGAACAATGTTGTTCGAAGCAAGGCATCCAAATGGCCTTGTTTCAAAACAACCGTTTCGCTTCAATGGCTGTTTTGCTTTAAATTAGGTTTTAGCCATTTCGATCTAATGTCTCTTGAATTGAAATGATGGAGCTTGTCATTTCAATTCAGAAGAACATTGTGTGGACTGTTATTTTGATTTAAAAGGTACATTTGGACGTACCCATAAAGTTTAAAATCACCTGACATCTGTTTTTCCTATTCATGTCTTTGATTTAGAAAATGAGCTGGAAATATTGTAAATAATAATTCTTTAACATTACATCGATTGGTGACTTTTTAACGGCAATCTTTGATATCTGAGATAAAACAATTTGCTGTTTTAGAAAGAGTAAGAAACAATTGATATTTATAGTACTGGCATGGGGTAACTTTGCAAAAATGCCGACTTGAAAATGTACAGTAAAAAAAAGTTAATTGAACATCTTCAAACCGCAAATTAAGTTCAAGTTTGGGAACCCTGGAGCTGTTTCTTATAGCTGAACAGGTTCACTCACCTGAAGTCTCTTTCCCTTATCTTAAACTACCATGTAAGGTATAATAACTCAGTAAAAACAGCTTAATATATTTCCAGCAATCAACAGACAGTTGAAAAGTTATACCTTTAATCTCTGTATTTTATATCGGTAATCTCTGCTTCTCTTCTTGTTCATTTTTATATTTATCAAAGAAACTTTTAAAAATCCAACTGAGCCACCTTTAATTATAACTATTTTGTATTATGATTGTTCCATATTACAGGTACTCGTATAATATAAATTAAATACAGAACTTTCATATGGACCAAATTTATATTCAGTTACTCTCCATATTTGCCTTTCTTTGGTTAATCTTATGCTTTTTTCATATATGCTCAGAATGGATAGGGTAGTTTTAGGGGTCTGAAAGCAGAGGATTCCACTTCTGGATTACATTACAAATACATACCAGGTTATTAGTGCTTGAAAGTACACCAAAGTTTCAATCTAGGTGCGACTTGACTTTATTGTTAGGTGGTATTCTTGTCAGAAGTCTCAATAAAAGGAAAAGGAGAGCAGAGGTACAGAATCTGAACAGACGTCTCCTGTCTAGAAGTGTCTATCAAAACCAATTAAGCACACTGACAGGATGTTGTGTCAAAGATTGCACTGACTCCCTGTTCTATGTCTCTTCTGGGGATATACAGAACTTTTCCATGTCAACTCTATGCCTTTCTCATAGGGTATGTCTACACTTGCAAGTTAGTTCAAATTAAGGAGGCTTTATTTGAACTAACTCAGTGCCTTAGTAGACACATTAGGCTTTCATTAATTAAAAGTTAGTTTGTTTGAGCTAAGTTAGTTAGTTTGAACTAAGCCCTTAGTTTGATCATTATTTCGAACTGAGGATGATGTAGACAATGATTAACCCTTAGTTCAAACTTAATAAGTTCAAACTGAGAGCAGTTAGTTTGAATTAAGAAAGTGGACTAATTTGAACTTACATTAGTTTGAATTAGTCCACATTGTTAATTCAAACTAATAAATTCGCGTTTAGTTCAAACTAAACTTTAACTTATTAGTTTGAATTAACAAATTCAAACTAACCTTTCCTCGTGTAGACATAGCTATATATTAAGTTCAATACAAACCATATATGACACAATCTTATGACACAGTACAGTATAAATGTAACCTTTTAAAACCTCATTTATTTTCAAGACAGAAATCTAAGGTTTTCTCCATCCAAATTATTTTTGCTGTAAATGTGCCTTGGAGTTGATACTAGGTGAATTTAGACATGATCAGAAACACCCACACTATGGTTGCCAGTTAAAATAATCATAACATTTACCAAAAAAAAAAAATCATCACATCATTATGTAACAGTCAGTACCAGAATATAGTAATGACTGGCAAATAATAAGGTCTTGATTCTCCATTGCCTTGCACCTCCTGTTGTAATTTATATCTGCAATGTGGGTATAAAATGCTACCACAACAGAGTGGTAGCATTTATTCTTTGCTTTGCTCAGGTGTTAATGACTACAAGAGGCTCAGGAAAATGGAGAATCAGACTCCAAGTATGTGTATGGTGTTGTTCCTGTAATTAGCTCTAAAAGGGAAAAAAAGTCCAATTTCTTTAGCCAGGAATTTGGGGAAAGAGGGACAAAATGAAGGCTGATCTTGTGTGAGTGAGGTAGATTACCATTGCAAATATTTGATCTAATTTTTAATTCTTCTTTTGTTTTTAGATTTAGCAGAGGTTGTTTCCTCAAATTGTACCAATTATTTCTAAGGAAACTAAGGCTTGGGAATAGATGTTAATTACAAAATATACTGATACATTGGGGAGGTATGCATACGACCGAGGGGACCTGATAGACTGCAAGCTAAACTGGAGTGGGGGTTGAAGGAGCATCAGAACAGTGCATAAGGTCCCTGGGCTGTGGCCTGGAAAAGTGGATGGGCCTAGGTCCCTCTTGTCTTCCCCAGATTGCCAGGGAATGGTAGTTGGATTTGTGGATGGCTTGGTCTGTATCTTGGAAAGAGGGAACATAAGGGACTAAGACAGAGAGCTGAAATCCTGAAAGGTCAAAGACGAGTGGGAGAAAGGATGGAGGACAAGCCACTGGACGGGGTGCCACTTGACCTATTCCCCAATAACTTCATCAGGCGGCGCCTGTCCAGTGGGTCACACGCTGCCACCTGTCTACAGTCCAGTTCTTTGAGAGATGATAGAGATAGAAAAAACTTTCTGAAGGATTTGTTGTCTCTTCAACTGCATAACAATTGCACAACAGAAGTTTTGTGTAATTCCGTTCAAAGAGTTTTGTCTAATTATTTTATGTGACTCAGATTGTGCCAATTACAAAAGATAGTGCTCCTACCATGATCTGAACTTACCAAGGGTTTGTGAACTGTCCTTAAGATCTGAAACCTCATTTGATTTCCTATTACTGTATAATCCAGCAAAAGGCTATTTGTGCAAAGTTTAGCAGTGAGTATGCTAATGTAATGTCAATGGTGATTAAATGTCTCAACTTCGTTCTAAGTCAGCACTGCAGTACTGACAGTTCTAAAGCTTTCTTTGAGAAGACTGCTAATTTCAATGATCTATTGGTTCATAATATCATCCACTGCTGAGCAGAGGGCAAATACTAAGAAGGCTGTGGGAAATTTGAGTTCATGTGGAAGAATATCTACATAACATTCTAGGGAAAACAAAAGAGCTACACCCATTTCTGAAGGATGATGCAAACATCAGCATCCTGGCCTTCCTTGTTGATTTGACAGGACATTTAAAGGATTCAACTTAAAGCTACAGAGGCAAAATCACTAAGTGGATCTCCATAGTAGTGTTGCTTCATTGGAAATAAACCAAGTCTCTTCATAAGGTCAGAAACTAGAGAGATATTGCATTTCCTGATCCTGCTAAGCTGCCAGAATATTGCTAATATGAATCAGATGGCATCATCTCTGGACAGGCTTTTTCAAAACTTCCATTAATCTTGATTTTCAATAAGTCTTGAAGCACTGGGGAAGCTCCTAAAGACTGGAAGAAAGCTAATATGCCTTTTTTGTTTTTTGTTTTGTTTTGTTTTTGTAAATAAAAAAGGGTAAACAGGAAGACCTACAGAATTAGAGACCTGTCAGTTCGACATTGATCCTGGGCAAGATAATTGGGCAGATGATACATGACTTGATTAATAAACAATTAAATGAGTGTGATGCAATTAACACAACTCAAAGTTTTATGGAAAAGTTTATCCCCCCTTTCAAACAAACCTGACTTTTCTAATGAGATTACAAATTTTATCAATAAAGGTCATGTTTTTAACATAATATATTGAGACTTCTGTAAGGCACTTGACTCGGCACCATCGACATTTTGATTAAATAACTAGGGCTATGTCTACACTGAGCATTTCAATTCGAATTACTGAATTCGAATTGACCAATTCAAATCTAATTCAAATTCAGTCAATTCAGATTGACATGGCCACACTAGACAATCCAGTTCGAATTGGCATGTCCATGAACAGCACTTGCTCATTCGAATTCAGTAGGGGGCGCTATAGTATAGGGAAGAATCAAGCTGTGGCTAATTCAAACTAACAGTGAATTCGAATTGACATGGCCGCACTATGTCAATTCGAATTACGCACTTCAAATTGACCCTGACTTCGATGCAAAAGCAGATGTGACCAATTCAAACTCTGCTTTCCTCAGTTTGAACTGAGGAGTGCCTCAGTTTGAATTGAGGAAAGCGGGCATGTCCATGCACTTATTTGAATTTGAATTGATGAGAATTAATTCGAATTCACATGTAAGTGTAGACATAGCCTAGGATGATATAAAATTAATATGGGATTCATTAAATTGATTAAAAGCCAGGTAATTTATAGATCTCTAAATGTATTTATAAAATCAGAAATCATCATCGAGTGGATCTGTTTCCAGTGAAGTTCTGCAGGAATTAGTTTTTGTCAGTAACGTGAAAGAAAACATAAAATGTTCATAAATAAAGTTTGTAAGTTGTACAAAAATTGGAAATTCATAAATAATGGAGAGGACAAGTCACTGATTCTGAACAATCTGGAATGCTTGATTAATTGAGCAAAAGCAAGTAATAAGCTTTTTAATATGGCAAAATGTAAATGTATATATCTAGGAACAAAGATGTAGGCCATACATACAGGATGAGAGACTCTATCCTAGGAAGCAGAGACTCTGGAGAAGATTTGGGGTTTATGGATAGTCAAGTTAACATGAGCTCCCAGTGTGAGCTCTCTGGGTATATAAATAAGGGAATCTCAAGTAGTAGTAAAGAGGTTATTTTACTTCCATGTTTGGCATTGGTGTAACCACTGCTAAAATATTGTGCACAGTTTTGTTGCCCACAGTTCAAGAAGGATGTTCATAAATTGGAAAGAGTTCAGAGAATAGCCGTGAGAATGCTTGAAGGATTAGGCACCATGCCTAATGGAAATAGACTTAAAAAGTTCCAGCTATTTAGCTTATCAAAGGCAATATTAAGGAGTGACAATTACAATCTATAAGTATAAGTACCCACATGGGAAACAAATATTTTATAATAGTCTCCTCATTCTACCAGAGAAAGATATAACAAGATCTAGTGACTGAACACTGAAGCTAGACAAATTCCCTGGCAATCTGGGGGAGACAAGAGGGACCTGGGCCCAATCCACTTCTCCAGGACCTTATGCACTGTTCTGATGCTCCTTCAACCCCCACTCCAGTTTAGCATGCAGTCTATCAGGTCCAAGTATCCTTCAGCCTTGTATCAGGGTCTGTTTTCCACCTGAAACCTGGCAGTCTGCAATGAGCTGTCCCTGGTCTTATATGCCACAGGCAGGCCTCCAGCACACCATTTCTCTCCTCAGGCCAGAGCAAGACTGCCCAGAGCACAGACAGCAGCACTCTTATACACCAGGTTCCTGGGCCCTGTTTGGCTCTGCTGTCACCTGCTCTCTGTGGGTATGTCTACACTACAGGCTTACGTTGATTTAATGAGGCTTATGTTGACTTAAGCAAAGCCCTGGACACAGTTGGAGTTCATTAAGTCGACTTAAGGGCTTCCTTAAGTTGACTTAATAGCTCCTGCCCTTAAAGTCAACTTTAAGGGTTAAGTCAACTTCTTTATTAAGTTGACTTAACACAATGTGGCCACCAAAGTCAACTTGATAAAGTCGGCTTAGTGCAGTGGGGCCATTTAAGTTAACTTTATAAAGTGGACTTAAGCCGGGGGACCCAGGTAAAGTCGACTTAATAAAGTTGACTTTACCTGGATGCCCTGGCTTAAGTCCATTTTATAAAGTTGACTTAATGCAATGTGGCCTCACTAAGTTGACTTAATAAGCTCTACTTAAAGCTGACTTTTACTGAGCCCTAGTATAGACATAGCCTGTAGCTACTTGTTTCTGAAGGGCTATTAAACTTTTCTCTGCAAAAGCAGGGAAATCACCCCAATACATGGACACACAGCACTAGCTGAGCTATGTCCCTGATACCACAAATTCATCCATGATCATGGGAAATTTTTCTATTTTCAGTTTCTTACGTAAGTGCTTGAAAATATCATATGCCATCATCTGAGTGCCCCTAAAAGCAGTTTTGTCTGAGCATGACGGTTGTCTAAAGGCATCAACAGTTTCTCCTTCACAAAAAGGGTTTCAGTGTTAATAACCATACACTGCTTAATAATGTCCTCTTCTCCAAAAGGTTTCTTTTGTTTTGCCTTTGCTCACACATACCTCAATGAAGCTTCAGTTGCCTTTTCCTTAGCCCAAATAGCCTCTGTAATACAAATTATGCTTTGAAAATATGCATTCTTTAATGAAGCAGTCTTGTCTGGCCTTAAATGGGAGCGCAGTGGAGCACAAGCCCTATGAAGAAAGACTGAAGGAACTAGGCTTATT
>ML682038.1:12655512-12702090 GCA_007922195.1 Podocnemis expansa
TGTGGGGTCCCTTCCAACCCTATGATTCTATGATTCTATGATTTGCAATAAAAATCAAACTGCTTTGTTTCGTAGTGCCATTTCATGCTCCCATGGTTAACAACAGTCACAGTCTCTGACTGGTTGACACTTTGAACATTGTGGCGCAATAAAACAACAAACATCAGTTCACTCTTCTTTAAATATATGGGTTTTGGCATTAACAACCCTTTCTTTGCTGCCATCTTTAAACACAGCTCTATAAAATGTCAAAAGTGCCTGAGGCAGGACTACCTTGGCTCACTTTTGCTCTTCCTGAAGTTCTGGAGCTTGTCACCACCCATTCACAGGTGAGGTATAGGTGGTGAAGGGAGGGGAAGGAGAAGTTGGAGAGATACAAAAACTCTCCCATTGTCACAGAAATAGAGGGAGGAGGAGAGCAGAGGTACTCCAAGCCACTGAACTTTCTTCTCCTGCTTGTCTCCTGTCAGAATGGTGCCTACTGGGAGGCAGGTATAGAGAGCACTTCCTGCTTCCTGCAGTGGCCCTGATTGGCAGCAATGGAAAAAGCAGCCAATCTGAGGATGTTTCGCTACAAGAGAAAGGAAATACACTCCTCCCCCCCCATAGCCTCTTAGGTAGAATTGTGAACATTTTGTTTGCAGGGTGTGTGATTCCCTTTGACCAGGTGCATATGTACACTGTAAGCATTGTTGCTATAGTTGAGCTAAAGTGCAGGCACAACTGAGTTGCTGATGTGTCTTCTGGTCACTTGAGCATTCTGTGGCCCCTGTGAAGCCTTGCTGCTCCTCAAGCACAGGCCAGCAGTGGAGGGAGAATGATGGTGGTGTCATAAGCTTGCGAGGGGTGCAATGTTGGTGTCGGGCTCCTCTGCCTTCCCCCACAGCCCATAAGCACATGGCCAATGACTCCTCTACCCACACTATCTTCCTTTGCACTAACTGCTAAGGCTCCCCATACTTTTGTGATTGGTCCAAAACCATCTGGAGGTTGAGATTTAGTCCCCAATATGCCTCCTGTCTACTCCATCATAATGTGACTCATGGAATCCAAAAAGTCCCCACAGCACTGAGGAATTCATATAACAAATACATTGAGGAGGCAATTTAACAAAGCTTTGTGCTGATATACATCATTGTCAGTTCACCAAATGGCTTTGAATTTTATTTCCTCATAAGCTCAGTTTGGTGTTGAGTTTCAAATGACAGTGAATAAATACATTGCTTCAATGGTACAGTTATTGTATTAAATAGACAAAAGCATATAAAATAGTGAAATTTCTTTAAAATGCAAGAAGTTTTATCTGTTCAAAGTCTTACTGGTTTATGAATTTGGAGTTGGGGAGGAAGAAAAGGATAGGGGATTGAAACTCACCCAGTTAATCACCTGATTCATAGTTTTTGCATTTTAAGTCTCTGACTTCAATTAAATTTTACTGGGTTTGCTTGGCAGGATGATTTTCTTGACCTATAATTTCTCTTTCCTACTTCTTATAGCACTTTGACAAGAAGATGAAGGGAAGATCTTACTGTTTCTAAATATTATTCAGGATATTTTTAATGGCACAAAGGTAGTAAGGTGTCTAATCCTTAATGAAAGCCCAGAAGGAGTCGGTCCTTTATTTATCATTCATGCCTTTGAAAATCTCCTCTGCTGTAAGTGGATCCTTATATTTAGGTTGCCCTATGCTTTCTGTTATAAAGGATTCTTGAGACCTTTTTAAAGGAGCTTTATTGCCTGCAGTGTTTGCAGCAAGCTTTTCAAATTCACCAGAAAGAAAGTCCTCAAGCCAGAAAAGTCTCTCATCTTTGTTCCATGAAATTCTGTTTAACTGAGTTATACACTGAAAATCTATTGCCTCTCATTGCTTGCATTGTCAGAAAAAATGTGACAGCCTGCCAAGACAATAATAGTTGCACATGGACATTCTAATCTATGTTGGGCTCATGTTGCCATAGCTAAAACAGCAGCAGATTGCAATTCTGAACTGGGAAACCTGGGAAGAGAAATTTTAGCACTGGATGAAGTACTCATGTACTTCCCTTGGCCATAGAAAGTGAAAATGCACTAGAATGACCACAGTTCCACTGTTTAGAAGGCCAGTTAAAGTATAGGGTGTCAATGGACACATCAGTCTCCTGATTGCCAGGAGCTAAGCTCTGCAAGTTGCCTGCTCTTTAGAAGTACTCAGTCTATGTTATGAGAACCTTGCTATGTAATTTATGATCTCAGACAATTCATACTAAAATTTATGGAAAGGCTTTTGTTGATCTCAGTGGGAGGTCAGTCAGGCCTTTTACATTCTTGGACCAGAGTTTGGCATTAGCATTCAAGGGGTTGAAGTGGCTCATGGATGGCAGTGAATTAGCAATCAAACAGTGAGAATGAGCCAACTGATCTGTGACTTGCTCCAGCATCCACTATCCTCATGGAGTAAAAAAGGATTAAGTAATTGCCCATTTAAATTTTTATCAAATTCCACACATTAATCTGATATAATTTCTAAAAATGTAATCTTACTTCAATATATTTTTAAATAAGTTTGGCCTTTAAATAAGGAACTGGGAAGCCATGAATGATAACAGGAGCTGGTATACTGAATAAAGTACTTGGAACAAGGAAATCAGCAGTTGGCTTAGTTACTAATAGAGCACAAGGGCTGTACCAGTGAATGTGGTTTCACTGTCCCACTCCTGGCATAGCTGCCCTGCACAAAGTCTGTTTACTTGAGATTTTAGCAAGTAGTGTGATTTGTTTCATTAAGAGAATCTATTATAATGTTTGTATTTGTTTGTATCCATTGTATACTACAGAACACATGCATTTAATTTTGCATCTGAGAAGGAATGTAAAATTACCTGAGACTACTTAATTGTTAAGGTTCCCATGTTTGGGGTAGTATATATTATACTTTCAATTCTTCACATGAAGAAAAAAATCAGGGTTCTATTTTTTCATATTTAAGTTGTATATTTGGCTCTTACAGTTACTTACCACGTAGTTCCATGTAACAGGTATAGATACTTGATATCTAGGAACTGCATATCTTTGGAAGGGAGCACTGAATATTATTGCAACACCAGTGTGCTGGGAACTGTGCAGACAGGTTTGAAGTTCTTGACCTGAAGATCTTATAATTTAGAGAGAAAATGTACAAACAGAGGATGGGGAACAGGATGATGTTTGGAAACAATGGGACTTGAGACTGAAGATGAACATATGTTTTGTTAGTTTCATGGTTTTTAAAAGATGTATTATAGTTTGTGTTTATAAATTTTATTTATCTGTTTGGCTAGCACTGTGAGGAGTGATAGGCCTTTAGGAAGAGGTACCTTTCAAGGAGGGACTTGAAATGTCAAAAGGAAGGGCTTCAAGGCCTATAGGGCTGTGCAGAGAAGGCCTAGAGATGAGAGTGGGAGGAAGGCAAGTTCATAATAGTTTCTTTTAGAGACAGGAAACTGTAGGCAGCTGAATATACATCCTCTCTTACAACAAGCTGCAGTACAGCTGTGGGATAAACAAATATGAAGCTCGGCACTTAATGAAACTGAGTCTCAGAGTTAAAATGTGCTCTTATTTTCACTATGGGAATCACAGGAATGACAGCAGGATTGCCCTGGCCTAATTGTGAGCAGAACTGGCCCTCAGATGGAACAAACCTCTGTAGCAACAAGTTTATTTATATAGTCACCAGCCCTCAATCTCTCCAAGGCTCTTGGTGCACTACTAAAGAAAACAATCACAATAATAAACTCAATAAAAAAATTAGGGCATCATAGAACACATCAAATATCTTGGAAATAAAGGATTTTTCCAAGAATGGCCTTAATTAAATTTAACCAGGGCACTGAAGACCCTGTTTTCCTCTGCACGGCTACAGACAAAAGCCATCATAAAAGCATGGAGAGGGGAGTATGATGAAACCAATGCAGCACCTTACAGTGTGCTTTAAGAGACTGAAAAGTGGCAGGTGAAATATGTTCATGGAAAAAAAAAGTCATGAGCAGTTCACTGATTATCTGGAAGTTTTAATAAAATATTTGCATACTCAACTTTTATCCATCTATTGAAAAGTCTAGATGCCATAGTTAATACAAGATCCAAAGGGGCAGCCTTGTTAGTCTAGTTCAGTAAAACAGACAAACAAACAAGGAACCCTGTGGCAATTAAAGACTAACAAATACATTTATTGCATGAGCTTTCATGGGAGAAACTCCTACTTCATTTAGTGGACTATATCTAAGGTCCAGTATTAGAATATAAATTTCTGTGTTTTCATTTTTTTCACACTTGCTAATTAAATATGTTGAAAATAGATCTTCACCTCTAGCTTAACAATGTAAGGAGAGGGGAAGGTAATAATATTAATAATAATCCATTATCCACACTTAGATCTATTAAGAACATTTCAGCAAAAAAAAAAAAATCCTCACTCTTTATGCCCTTTGACTGATACCCCCTTTTCTGCCAGATCAAAATCACTGGCCAAAGAAGCACTATAGCTACAGATATTCACTATATCCCTTTGGAGAATTAGGAATCATATCTTTCTATTGATATACAGTATTAATTTCTTACCCTGGTAGATCTCAAGATATCAGATCTTAAAATAATAATCTCCCCATTCAAAGAATATTTTTAGATTTTATGTTAGAGACTTAAATGTCTTAGTGCTAATTTTTCTTTCCTGTTATTTAAGAAGTCAAATTCATTATAGGACAGAAGGATACAAAGTGTAATACTCATTAAAAGAAATAAAACTCTTCTTAAAGCAATTTTAAATAATGGGATTGGAATAAAACACACACTGGTGTATATTGTGGTTTACAGGGCTTTTGGCAGTAATTTGGGATAATGTGCTTAACTTGTGGTTTTACCACACATAGATAATGCAGTCATCCTGCACACATGCCAATAAAATGTTTTACCACCAAACAGAAGGTGGTCTTTTGTCAAGGGTATGCCTTTTCTGTTATATGAAAATCCACCCGAATCTGGCCAAAATAAAAGACTTTGAAAAAAAATCTCAGTTTGCATATGCATGTGCCTGACTTCTATTAGGGCTCTTTGGCTATGGCTACATTGGCAAATCAGGCTGGACTAAGGAAGCTTAAGACCTGACACTAGTACAGACTTACTCGCTTAGTTCCAACTTTAGTTCAAACTAAGCACGTTCAATACACGACTAAGCCATTAGCTCGAACTAACCATGCATTCTAGTTTGAACAAAGTGTTAGTTCAAACTAGAATGCTCAGTTCAAACTAAAAAGTTTGCAATTAGTTCAAACTAGCCCAAGGTTAGTTTGGGCTAACCTTGAGCTTCTTCAGTTTGGACCAGCAAAACTGAACTAAAATTTCAGATGTAGATGTAGCCTTTGAAGTGAAAGAAATACATTTCTTCTGAACAGTACAGTGATTAGAGGTAGATGTGCAGGGATGGGGGAGTCATCCATTCTAGCTTTATGTGGGGCTTTAAAAACCATGTTGAATCCTGGTGGCTGGTAAGACATGAACGTAACCACGGTGCCTTTGTGGCCAAGATGGAGTCCACTCTGTGGGTTGCTCTGACCAAGAAAAAGAATGATTCAGGGAAAATCCCTTCCATCATAGGTGCACCTGTTACAAACCTTCTGGAATAAATACACACACACACACTGGAATACTACAAAGAATAGAGGAATGGGAAATAAATCTTTTATAGAGGTAAAAATGGAGCAAAACAAGAGGGGGACCATTAAAACAGGGCTCAGTGGTACCACGATATAAAAGGATAGAAGCCAAGCATGGTATCTGCACCCAGAGTTCAGGAATCCTGGGCAGAGTTCCAGTCCGGCAGTGGGGCTCAGGTTTTCCTGGTGATCTTTGGTGCTAGCAAACTTTTCCCAACAAGCACCTTTGGCAGGGCTGGTTCATCCATAGAGGTGGCCTAGGTGGTTGCCTAGGATGTCAACTAGCAGGGGATACCCAGGGCTGGACTGGGCCCAGGGCTGGGGCCAGCAAGCCTCCCACCCTGCTCTGCTGGCATTGGGCCACAGGTGGGGAGTTGTCCCCAGCTGGGAGAGTGACGGCGCCACCACAATTTCTTTTGGCAGCTACTTGGCCAGGCTTGGGGGGGTTGCCAAGGAAGGGGTGCCAAAATCAAAGGCGCTTAGGGGGTCAAAAAACCTTAGGCTGCCCCTGACCTTTGATGCTCTCTTCTGCCACTCTCTGCAAACTCACAGAGTGACACCCCTCCCCCAAACTAACTAGCTATGGCCTTCTGTCTTATTCCAAACACAAGGCCACAAACCTGAGTACTCCTGTCCCCTTAAAGTTCTGTACAGTGGTGATATGTGGTCTAGCTCTAATTTGTCCTTCTAATGTGATTGCTTCCTAGCAAGGTGCTCCTCTGGACTCCCAGGTAGGGATGTCCCTTGTCAGCCATTCTACCCCTCCTGGGCTTCAGACTGGTTAATGGCTACTCCACTGTGTGAAGACCTGCTCATTGTAGGTCCTCTTGTCTGGAGTTTCAGAGCCCCACTTCTTCCCCTTGTCAGTCTCCCTCTTTCCACCCTCTTATTCCTGAGACAACCAGGGCTTCCTCAGGATGTTGCTTTAAAGATGCCATAATCTCTAAACCCCAAGAGGCTTACATGTGGCTGGTGAGATAAAGTTAGTTGGGAGAATAAGGGAGTTAGCCAAAGGAGAAAGGCAAGGAAGGTAACTTGCAGGTACTCTACAATGAAGTAACTACAACAGGAAGACAGTGATGTGTCACCAACTCCACTCCTATCTTTTTTTCTATTTCCATCTGTTGGGGCTCTTGCCGTATAGGTCTCCTGATCTTAAAAGGGCCATATCAAGATCCTGGTCATGACTTTCTGGGAATGTATGTCCTTGTTAAAGATAGCCAGACAAGAGGAACCAACTAATGTGAGAAGTTTCTGTTAGTGGAATCCCTCAGAAGCAAGTGAGAAAGCTTGAGGAGGAGATGGTTCATTTGGATAACATTCAAGAGCATGAGGACTTCAACAATAGGATCCAAATGGAAATGTCTAGGATGGAAGGTGCTAGACAGCTACAGACAAATGTGGTGGCACCAGAAGGGAAGTGGAACCAATTGCTCGACAGGGAGGAAACTGGTTACTGGCCACCTTACAGTGTACTGGCAACAAAAGAAGATGAGCAATCCCAAGGTTAAGAAGAAGACACCTGTCCTCAAAAGAGGAAGGCGTTTGTCTACTGCACACAAGAGGAGGTAGTGTTGTAGTAGGCTGGGACTCCCTTCTGAGGGACGTGCAACAATTCATCTGATGACCAGGTCTGATGTTCTGGGAGGTATGCTGCCTGCCTCTGGGTATAATGGAAAGGTTGCCAAGGTTCATCCATCCTTTTGACTATTGTCTTATGCTGCTCATCCATGTAGGCACTAATGACACTTATGGGTAAGACCCTGAGAAATCAATGGTGACTTCAGGGAGCTGGGTAAAGGAGTTGGGGTGCAGGTTGTAATCTTGCCTAACCTCCTTGTTGATGGTAAGGGACCAAATACATCCTGGAGATGAATGCTTGCCTGTGTAGATTGTGTTGATGAGAGGGCTTTGGCTTCCTCTAACATGGGATCCTGTTCCAAGAAGAAGCACTGCTGTGAAGAGAGAGGATCCATTTGACCAAGAAGGGGAAGAGCATCTTCATGTGCTAATTCACTAAAGTAGTGAGGAAGGCTTTAAACCAAGCTTAAAGGGGGCAAGTGATAAAAGGCAGATATTACAGAAGGTGACCTTAACTTAGGGTTAGATGTTGGGGGAGAGCCACATGGAAAACTACTGTGATTCATAGGAACAGCAAGAGGAATAACAGGAGGAATCTGCTCAGCATTTTTGTTGAAAGGTAAGGGAAATAAACAGGAAAAACTGAAAGTATTAGTAGCTAAATTTTGACTTTACTAGCACCACAGAGACTTTGGTGGGATAAACCTTATTACAGGCATTTTTGTACATAGAGGTATAGTTTGTTTGGGAAGGACAGGCAAGGAAAAAGGAGGTGGAGGTGTTGAATTGCACACTGAGACTAAAGATATTTTTTTCTGAGAGGCAAAATAAGGTGAGAGGCATACTAGTGGAAAGTTTTCAGATGACATAAGAGGGGAAAAACATGGTTAGTGTCATGGTAGGGGTCTAATATCGACCATCAGATCATAAGGCTGAGGTAGATGAGGTATTTCTACGAGAAATAACAGAAACACCAGACTTGATATTGATTGGGGACTTTATCTATACATCTGTTGAAAAAGGCATATGGCAAAACACAAAATGTCCAATAATATGTTGAATGAGTCACACGCAACTTCTAACTTTAGATGATGAAAGAAGTAACCACAGGGACAGCTCTTTTGGATGTGATTCTGACCATGGGGAAGAATTGGTTGCAAATCTGAATGGTGAAGGCAGTTTGGGTGAAAGTGATTATGAAATGACAGAGATCATGATTCTAAAGAAAGGAAGGAGTATGAGCAGAAGAGTAAGGACTATGAATTTTTAAAAAGCCAAGTGATAAACTGGGAATTGGTAGATGAGGTTTCATGGGAAGAAAATCTAAGGGAAAAAAGAATTTAAAAGAATTTCTGACAGTTTCTCAAAGAGACAATATTAAATGCATCAGAGGAATCTATCCTGATGTGAAGTCTAGTTAGAGCCATTTTGGCCTGTTGCTATTTTTAGTACTGGAATGCTTTAATGATTTGAACATCAAAAAGGGCAAACGTGGAAAAATCCTCAGAATATATACAAAAGAATGCTGTATATGAGTAGGGATAAAAATCAGGAAAGCTAAGGCACAAAATGATTTGCCTTGAGCAAGGGACATAAAAAGCAATAAGAAGAAATTCTTTAAATTTAGTAGGAGCAAGAATAAAAGGAGAAGGGAAGTATAAGTTCTCTGTTTAGTAGGGAAGTAGAACTAATAATGGACTACATCAAGAAGGCCAAGGTATTTGAAGTTTATTTTGCTTCAGTCTTCACTAAAAAAGGTAAATCATAACCAGATACTTAATACAATTAATATTAACATGAAGAAAGGCAAGCTAAAATAGAGAAAGAACAGATTTAAAGACTGTCTAGATAAGTTAGATGGATTTCAGTCAACAGAACACGATGAACTTCACTATAGGTACTTGAGGAACTGTTTAAGCAATCTTGGAATCACTAGTGATTATCTTTCAGAACTCATAGATAATGGGTGAAGTCCCAGAGGACCAAAGAAGGGCAAACATAGTATCTTTTTTTAAATAGGGGAATAAGGAAGACCTGCAGATTGTGGATCAGTCAGGCTGACTTTGATACTTGGAAAGATACTGGAACAAATTATTAAATAATTAGTTTGTAGGCAGCTAGAAGATAATAGCATTAGAAGTAATAGCCAACATAGCTTTGTTAAGAACAAATAATATCATACCAACCTAATTTCATTCTTTGACTGGTTGCTGGCCTAATAAATACAGGGAGGTGATGAGACTCCACTCTTCACAAAGCAGAGCAGATTGTTAGGTTAATTAACCTGATGGGCTGCACTGGGGAGGGCCATGGATTGGTGATGAAGCCCAGCTGTGCAGAGGAGAAAGTGCTAGTATAAATCCAGCAAGCTGTATCTGAATGAGTGCTCTAGAGGAAGTAGTCTGTAATGATGCTTTAGCAAAATAATGCCTTGTTTAGAGTACAGAGTCTAGCAAGTAATCAAGAACTAGAGTAGTCTATAGTTACTCCTGACATGAGGGAATCTAGACTGGTAGATCTTGAGGAGGCAGCCAGTGGATAAAGCAGGGAAACAGGAAGGAATCAATTGAAATACCAACAGGTTCTGGGAATAAGCAGACTGTAGTTGCTGGGCATAAAAGTCCTTGGGCTAGAAACCAGAGTAATGGGTAGGCTCTGGTTCCCCTACCAGTCACTAAGAAAATAGCACAGGGTCTGACTGGATCAGAAGACTATCTAAAATAGCATGCAGTGGCTGAGCTAGTGGGATTTTAATACCTTGAAAGGGGAGTCTAGTACAGATGACATTAGCCTTCTTGCCAGGTCAGAAGAGAAAGAACAATGTGCCTTAAAGAGCAAAGGCAGATGTAGTATAGGCAACTATTAGAAGGAGGAAGAGTCTAACAGGAATGGAGCTAAGCCCCCAAATATAGCCACAAGGTGGTGCCCCAGTGGTGAGTGGAACCTGTCACAAGGGGAGGTAGTTGATATGATACAGCTTAGTTTTAGTCAAGCTTTTGAACAATACCATATGCTATTCTTAAAAGCAAAGTAGATTAAATTACTAAAAGTGGATGCAAAACTGGTTGATATTATACTTGGTGATCATCAATGGCTTGCTGTCAAATTGAGGAGACAAAGGTTTGTCTGGGTCCAGTATTCAATATTTTCATTAATGATCTGAATGACTGAGTGGAGAATATACTAACAAATTTGTGGATGACACCAAACTAGGAGGGGCTGTTAGCACTTTGCAGGACAGGATTAGAATTCCAAAGGACCTTGGAGAATTGGTCTCACATTAACAAGATGAAATTCAGTAAAGGAAACTGTGAAGTATTAATGCTCAGAAGGAAAAATCAGACATAGAGCTGTAACAAAGGCTAATAACATTCAAGGTTGTATCAACAGCAGTGCCATATATAAGACACAGGAGGTAATTGTTTCACACTACTTGGAGTCAGTCAGTCCTCTGCTGAAATAACGTGTCCAGTTCTGGGTGCCACGCTTCAAGGAAGATGTGGACAAACTGGATGGGGATGCTGGGCAGATATAAAAAATGATAAGTTTAGAATATCTATGTGGAAGATTTTGAGAAACAAAACATGTTTAGTCTCAAGAAAAGAAGACTGACCAACACTTTTAATGAATAAAGTGCAGAAAGGAAATATTTCTTTAATCAGCTCAGTTTGGTGCTTTTGGAATTCATGTAGATAGGATGACACATGACTATCAGTATCAATAAAATTACCTTGAGGGTTCTACAAATAACATATTAGGTAGAAAGAACGTTTGAACTGAACTGGATTCTTCTTTCTCATTTCAGTCTATCAATGAGGGAGGAAGTGTATAATTGTGTATAACATCCCAGTTTAAAAGCATATCATACCAATACACAGTCTAATTTATACTAGATCTTTTAGTTCTTAGGGGCAGGAGCCTTGCCTTATTTATCTCTAAGGAGCTAGGCACACCAATAGTACTATAAAATGGACAGCAATTATGTAATGGTAGTAAATCTCCACAGTAAAAATTGAAGCTGGCTTCCTATTAACACGCATGATTTTAAAACATGGCCCCCCTTCAAAAGAAACTACTCTCCTTTGAAATGCCATAACCCACACCTCGGTGTAAAAGGTTTCTGGGAAGAATGGAAAAATCAGAAAAGGAATTCTGAGGTTGTGTTTTAAGCAGTGTTCCTGCTGCTGACTTTTTGAACATTTTCTTACTGTTGTGGTAATCATATTTCCAAAATAGCTTGGCCTGAAGACTCCAAATTTGATTTGTAAGAAGTAGTTTTTTAACTGGTAGTTGATGGAGGGGTGCGGATGACTGGGTAGCTATGGAAGTAGTCACACAACAGAACCTTATGATGTGAGGATAGGGGGTTGCTTAACTGGACTTAGGCACTGAAGGATTATGTAGGGGGCTCAGATTCCAGCGGGTGGAGGCAGTATTTCCCTTTCTTTACCCTGTTCATCTTACCTGTGCCAATTGGCTGGGCCACACTCCTATGGAGCAGTTTTTCCAGGTATACAATCCAACACTTAAAATTATTTTTATATGTTTATATCTTTAAACTGCCCATCTGCTGATTTGAAACTATATTGCTTAAGATGGGCTGAGTCAGAGGTGGGATGGCTAAGAAGTAGGTAGGTATTGTGGAGTTATATATGAAATGGTACTAGTTTTGCAGAGGATGTAAAGTGGCTGGGGCATATGAAAGGGGATGTGATCTTAAAGGGATACAGCTTGGGAGGAGACAACTGAGTGGCATGGAGTTGTACCTGGCTTTGGAATATCTGGCAAGTATTACTGCCCACTATGGAGTTGCTTGACCCAGATTGTCAAGTGAGTTTGACTCCATACTGTGGGCTACTTTTGCTGCTACATGGCTGCTAAACAGAGCTAGTTGGATTTCTTCAACGAACAGCTGAAAGCTGACTTAGTCACAGAGATCCACATGTGTAACCTGGATAATGGCTTAGGGTAACTCAATATAAATAGGAAAGTTTAAATCGGTGAAAAATATAGCAACCCATAGCCTTGCTGCTTTGCATCACAGGTCACAAAGGGCACATCACACTGCTGCTCTGCTTATTATATTGCTTTTCATACATCAGTGCTAGTCTTTAAGGTCATCCATTGAATCACCCCCAACTATTTAGGAAACTGCTTTCTCTACATGGTAATGATCTTCCTAGGTAGCTACATTTTCCAGGATCTGTTAGACTGCCCTTCATTACAATGTGACTCATGAGAATGAAAAGACTCAGTAGCTGGCCCAGCGTTTAGGAACTCACTTCTGATGGAGCTAAGAATGACCAAAGATTTCACCATTTTCAGAGAAAAATGTAAAACTTCTGCAGTTTGGCTTCTCTGAAACCATAGCCATGAGAGGGATAAGAGGTGGCAGGAACAGGAGGAAGAAATAATAAAGATACAATAACTGGCTGACACAAGGAAAGAGGAAGGAGATTAAATCACATGTGATTCTTTTTACTGTGGCTATCATAATCACTGTTAGGTGCTTTGACGCTGTAATGTGGCATGTTGAATAAATGCTTAGATAGCAGTATTTACAATTGCACTGAAAGGAAATCAGAAAACTTTGGGAACTTTAGTGGGAAAAAGGTGGAAATGAGAGAGGAAGAGCATCACAATGAATTCAAGGTAATATAACAACCAATAATTCTATGAATTATTAAAAGTATGCTATGACTGAAGTCCAGTAATAAGAATTTTTCCAGTTTTACCTACAGCCTAACATTGCCACAGTGGTGTTTTTTTTTTTTTTAAGTTACTTATTTTAAGATCTTGTATACACTAGCCCTAAGCCACAAAAATGAACAGAATTGTCTTAGTGGTTGGATTGTTTCAGACATTGGCTCTGTAAAGGAAACCTTTTCAATATTTGCAGATAATTACATAAAACTCTTATTTATAATTGAGAAACAAATAAATGGCCTCTGACCACAATATTTGTCTGCTAACTACATACATGGAAAGATATAGTATCAGATATACACACATGCACACAGTCCCCCCTGAAGTTGACTGAGTGTTGTTTTTGGCTAACTAGGGGTAACTATGGTTATCTCAGTTCAAATGGAGCTTTTAAAATTACTGAGTCATGACTAATACCACACAGTATGTTTATTGACTTTTTTGCTTAAGGTATATTATAGAAATTTTTGGTGGTAGGAATTCCTGAGTGAACTAAACTTGAGATCAATTAGTTGTGTTGCCTTTTTAAGGCTTTCTGGAAAACTTTAAAATTACAGTTTCTTCATACCCTTCTAGGTGACAAGAATGGAAAAGCAGTAATTACTATTACTAGAGGTTTTAGAAGTTGGCATTATGGGTTTAATACTGAAGAGAGGTTGATGGAAATATAGTGAATAAATGATAGAATTGGATGGATCAGAGGAGAATGTTGCAGAGAGAAATGGCAGAATTAATGGAGCTGATATGGAAATAACCTAATAGATGAAAGACAACAGGTCTGGCAGGAGGAGGTAGGAACTTAGAACGTAAGCAAGGGAATAAGCAAATGTCTGCACTTGCAGTGGGATTGTACTTTGATATAGGCTGTCAAATTACAGAAGGCGAAGACCAGTGAGCACAGCAAATTGCATCCTCAGGGTCCCTGCTGCTCACATCATTTTCTGAAATGCATTGCACTGTGGGCAACAGGCACAGGGACTTGTGGGAAAACAGTCATTCTCTGTTCACTCCCCTTCTGCTCTCTTCTAAAGGGGAAAAAAAGCAGAAAAATCTTCCCTTGCTGTTTCTCTGCTACGGGCACAATACAACACACAGGCACAGGGCTGCATGCAGAGAGGGGAATTAATTGCAAAGTTTCTAGGACTGCAGGCAGGGGAGGAGCTATGTTGCTATGGTGTGGCAGACAGGAAAACCCAGAAAAGCCACTCTCTGGCTACATAGACCTAAAATTCAAATTGTAGATTTCAGCCTCAGTGCTACGCTGGTTGCAGGAGTGGTGTTAGCAGGTCAAATTACAGCTCCATTTTTTTTTTTCAAATTTACTGCTTTTGATAGTGGAAACACAGGCTACAGAAGGTCAAGGTAAGCAGTATTATGTTGCACTTCACTGTCAGTGTAGGCCAGGGCTAAGTGGAAGATGAGAGATGACCGTCAGACTCTGGGAACAGAAAAGTGGGAAGAGAAAATACTTTGAAGCGAGAGAAAGTCAAGAGACCAATGAATAGAGTTGATGATTGTGTTTTGCTGCAACTTTTGAAGTTTCAAAGTTATTCTTTGCTTCTCATTGAAATGAGGGCTAAACATTCGGAACATTTTCATAAGAGAAAACGGATGAGGGAGGGAGTATGTCATAGCAGAGCTTTTTCATTCCAGCTTCCTCTGACTCAGGCACTGCAGTGACATTAACTTGCTCCTCTTATATCTGAAGTGCCCTAGCCATCACTGGTGGTGAAATTCAGCAACAGTCAACCTGGTATGCAAGCTATACAGAGTGGCTTGCATAATTCTTGTTGACTTCCTAACTCCCCTTCAGCATGGCATCTTTGTTGTGCTATACCGAGAGGAAATGCTTTCCAGCTGATGCAGCACTATGCCACTTGAAGGGGTGGTTTTAGTAATTTGATCTCTGAATCAACTTAGCAGGTCTTAACTCACTGCTAAGTCAATCCAGAAAGATCAAACTGATGGCGGCAGATTTGCTGCCGTCGGTGTAGAGTTGGTCTTAGTATGTCACAAACAGAAATGTTTAACACCTATGAGACTGGCAGACTAGGCCTGCAGAAATAGTTTTTTTAAGAGGCCTCATGGCACCTACAGTTGCACTCAACCATTCCTAGTTCTTCTCTTGTGCTTATGGCTACTCTTGGTAGTCTAGCTGTCCACCCCTTGCCAGTCACCAAGGTATTCTTCCTCCACTTGTCTATAGAGATGGAACTTCAGCATGTGGCCACCACATATCAAGGTTTTGAATTCCAGTTTTATTACGTACACCTA
This sequence comes from Podocnemis expansa, assembly GCA_007922195.1. Taxonomy (NCBI): domain Eukaryota; kingdom Metazoa; phylum Chordata; order Testudines; family Podocnemididae; genus Podocnemis; species Podocnemis expansa. The sequence goes on from ML682038.1 coordinate 12,670,743, forward strand.
TCACTACCTTAAAAATTTAGAAGAAAAGTCAAACATCTCCAAGTCCTTGTTAAATAATAAAAAGAAATTCTTCCTTCAATTACAACAAATGTAGAACCCTTTCATAATATTTTTGCATTTTATATCTGGATCTGAATTAAGAGGAATTCATTAATAGTGAAAAGAGTAATGTACTGAAACCACATTCCATTTTGATTAAGGTTTATTGGATGGCAATAACTTGGGACAACACTGCTGAAATTTACAGATTTTAATGCTTGCAACAATAATATCAGGTCTGATATTTGCTGATAAATCCAGAGAGGTTATGTCATTATTACAAGTAGAATTCAGACACCTGCTTAGATGCATGCAGTTTTTTGGCTTCAGTAAACTGCCAATCAGTTCAGAAAGTGAAAAAGATAGGGAAACAAGATGTCCGAATTTTATAAAGACAGTCTTAAAATTTGTGGCTTTGTTTTATGTAAGATCTTATTACTCTCCATCCCCTAACCTGATTTACTGGCCACCCTAAAAAAAAAAAAAAACACTGCTCGAAAACAGAGCTTATTTGAATCTGAAGCAAAATTTTCAAAAAAATTATGAACCATAAATTGCTGCAAATATTCAAATCTTATTATAGTGACTATGATGTCTTGTGCAAACAGCTATAAAAAGTAAACGTCTGGTACTTCAGACAACATTGAAGGTACCGTCCCATAGTTTTTGGGCACACATAAAGGTTTTTAGATAGTTGCTATAGACTTGGTAATCTCTAACAATTAATCTGAAAAATAAGTTTGGAAGACTCCATTTTGTTCTATAGGACTCCATCTTCGCTGTTTGAATTCTATCTTTGTCTTCCTCATGGTCAAATAGCACCTATTTGAACTGTGGTGGGAAGATTTTTCAGTGGGAGAAGTCACATGAATGGAAATTGGGATGAATAAAGGCAGAATGGACTGTATTTGCTGCTGTCCATATGAGTGGCAGATGTGACCATAATTATATCCTTGGATCAAGATTAAAGATTACTGAAGAAGACCACGTATCTGTTCCTTGTCTGTGTTCCCTATTCCTGATTTCTGGGTCCTGCTTTTTGATTCCTTATCTGATCTAGTCGCCTCCTGCAAAGAATGATGATGTAGTGCATATGATTGATGTCTCATATAATTTATGGTTTGTTTTCTTGGTATTGTGTGTAGACTGTAAGCCTCTTTTGAAGTTAATTTCCAATCTGTTTTATTAATACATTGTTTAATTGTTTTACTTGTATGCTTAGTATCTATGTGATTTTTTAAAGAATTTTCTTACCAGTGAATAGATACAGGATTTAAGGGGTAGATCTGACGAAGAGACTGGTCTTTCACAAATATTTCCCCTCAGACATCCATCTACAGTTTATTTTATTGTAACAATATAAGGCAGGTCCCAGATTGTTTTAGAATCAATCTGTTATTTTGGGAGAGGTTGAAATTAGTCCATTTCATTTGTACAATTGACTGGATCAGATATGGCTTAGCTTTTGTGACTAGCACTGAGATACTAAGACTTATCTTGAGGCACTACTCTGCATCACGCAGAATTAGCATAACTTTTGCTAACTTAAGTCTGCTCAGTGGTCACTGTGACTGAGTTGGTGGTCAGTTGATGATCACAGTCTAGTTCCTGATTATGCGTATCCATATTGCAAAATTCATACATAAGAGAGCTGTTGGCCCTTACTAAAACTTTCTGGGGACTTTTTTGGTTGGGAAGAAGTGCAAAACCTGCCCTGGAGATTAAACACTGGAATAAGTTGCCTCGGCAGGTTGCAGAATCTCCTACTTTGGAGCTTTTTAAGAGCAGGTTAGACAAACACCTCTCAGGGATGGTTTAGTGGGGGTACTTGGTCCTGCCATGAGCTCAGGGAACTGGACTCGATGACCTGTCATGGTCCCTTCCAGTTTTTATGCTTCTGTGAACAAAGTGAAAAGTCTAGTAAGGATGGACCTTGCAGAGGGGGTGAACAGCAGCACTAGAGAAAGGAAGGACCTGGAGAACCAGACACAAACTGCAAAGGGAACAAGAGACAATTACAGCATAGACTATTAGTGAGAGGGAGGATGATAAGCTGTGGGAGCCCAATACAACCCCCATTGTACTGCTCTGACACCTCCCAGGTATGAAGCTCCAAAGGCGTAGCCGTGTTAGTCTATTTCAACACAACAAACGAGGAAAAAGGTGTCACCAGACTCTTTGTTTGTTTAAGTAGGAAGCTGTAAGTAATAGTAGCCTGAGGGAATTCCTAACTGTCAGTGATTCCAAGGAGAAGGTGTTAGCTCCTGCAAGATAATTTCAGCTGGTTTTACAGAGGATTGTCAATCAGGTTCCAAGCCAAAGACCCATGTGAACTGTGCACAGCTGTAGACAAAAATATTCCCATCCTCACAGTAGGAGTCCAAAGCTCATTTTCTCTCCCTTTCAGTCAAAACTTGACTACTACTTCCCCAAGTTAGTACTGCTTTCACGCGGTGTATATATTTGCTTGGGAGGTGGATCATCTTCATTCATGAAAGCCTACTGTGGAACATCATCTAGTGATCTTTTTCAGAGCAAGATTTTTGGGCTTGCACTCCCCCCCACCCTCAAAAAGGGCAGGGGCAGGGGTGTGTCTGGAGCTTGCTGTGATAATTTTTGCAGCAGTCTGAGTGAAACCATATTCTAGTGGTCAGGGCACTATCCTCATTCCATACCCTTTCTGAACTATCAAACCAAAGAGCCTTGTTTCATCACTCCACCAAAGAAGCTGTTACTGTTTTAAGTGTTTGGTTTTTTCAATATGTATTCTTGTTGAATAAATAGTTTAGTAAACCTGTGCATCTGGGTGCAGGATATAGTGTACAGATTGCTTTAGTATATTTTAAAAACTTTGAATTGCTCAGAATATTTTGTAGTCTGCTAACAAGGCTTTCCACCTGTTTTTAGACTTTCTGAGAAGGATAAATCTGTTTTTTACTTGATTTAGTATTTTGTGTATGTGCCCTTTTCAGCAGTTTTGTTTGAGGTAAAATTACTACTCCAATTAGGAGTATAATACTTATTGGGAATCTGTCTAGCAACTGGATGGGACAAATTTGCTGCATCAGTTCAATCTTTCCAGATCAATTGAGCACGCCAGTGAAGACTTCCTAAGTTGACCTGGTAAGTCTACCCCCTGCAAAACAGTAGCACTGAGTTGAAGGGAGGTTATTTTCATTTGACTCAGAAGGTAAGAAGGAGTTAGTCAAAAGGAGATACACAAGTTATTTTATGTAGCTTGTGTACCTCCCTTTGACTGCACTGAATTTCATAATAAGTATAGATCAGGCTGTGTAGGTAAGAAGAGTGACTGTGAAGGAGGTACTCTAATAAGAGAGAGAGATGATTAGAAAGCTCCCTTGCTATAGTTTCCAGTGTTCAGGCTCCTTGGCTATGTCTACACTGGAGGCTCTGTTAAGTCAACTTAATAAGGTCAAGTTTAAGTTGACTTACAGTCAACCTTGTTAAGCTGACTTTGAGTGTCCACACTGAAAACTCCTGTCAACTGCCTGCATCCACACTGACAGGTGCTAGGTTGACCCTTCCTGGTGGCCAGGAATGCTGGGAGGGGGCCTGGAGGCCAATTAAGTTGACTTAAAGGCTATTCCCCATCTACACTGGCTTAAGTTGGCATAATAAGGTCAACTTTTTGGGGTCTCATGAGCAACTGTGACATCTCACAATAGGAAGGGTAATTCGACCTTAAATCCAATACCGGAGTGTTAGTAAGGCCCTGCTAGTGTACCTTTGCAAGGTACATCAGCGGAAAAGAAGTCCCCTGCAGTTACTGGTGTCCCACTCTTTCCCACAGGGAACCAAACCCAGTATGTTTCTCTCAGTAGCATGAGAGAGGTTAGAATGGATTACTTCTCATTTCACTGAGATAATTTAGGGTGGTGGTAGGGTTCCATTTTACAAGACCTTGTCCTGAACCCCATTACACTTGCAACAAATGACAGCTACAGATGCTCTCAGCAAAAGATGCCAGTGATTAAACGGGAACAGAAACTGGACCATTCTATGTCTAGAAAATGACTGCATATGGATAAGGCAAGGCAGCACTGGGGGAACACCTGAACTGCTTCTTCCATAGCTAAAACATACTTACTTCCAGTGCTATCATCTGACACCTTTTGTCAGCACTAAACTCACTTCAGTAACAGAAAGAAAAAATAAAAAATATTTTACCATATTAGTGTTTTACTAGGTCTCTTTTATGTCCAATCTTGTAGTATTGACAGTGGTTAATTAGCTAGACATCATCTAATATAGTTTAAGTTCAGAGATTTTCACTTGGCAGCTGTACCACTCTTACAGTACATGATATGTCTGATGGTGAGTTGGAAAGTCTCTTGTATGGTAGCCCATACTTAGGTCTGTGGTGTTTCTTTTCAGTAGCAATAGTCAGTCTCCCTGCCCCCTCCAGAAGAAAGGAACAGCTTTCCACTGATTCCATCTGATGAATTGGGATTTTTTCCCATGAAAGCTCATGCAGTAAATTTATTTGTTAGTCTTTAAGTGCCACAGAACTCCTTGTTTATTTTACTGAACTAGACTAACATGGCTACCGCCTTTGGATCGATCTAATTGGGAACTGACAGGCAAACAAAAAGAGAAAAAATCATGAACCCTTGGGACATGCTAAGTGGGGCACCCTAAAGGGTAGGGGTCAATTCCATTCACAAGTGTAAAGGGAAAAAAGGGTGTCAAATGCTTTAGTGAATTTAGCCACACCCAAAGGGAGACAGTCATCAGAGGGGACGTGAAGATCTCTGTCTGGAGGGTTGATGATCACAGGCCTTATTCAATTAATTGCAGCAAAAGATAACCACAAAAGGAAGAACTCCAGCCTATTCAAAGAACTTGGTGCTTTCTGCTTATTCAGCTCAGGGTGATGTGGTGACATTTAATGCCAAATCAGTGGTGCATGGTTGATGTTTTAAATGCATAGGATTTGTAGCCTTTGTACCTTTTGGTACTAAGGAAATCTGTATGTTCAATACTATTTTTTTTGTTTGAATAGTATTTGTTATATTGATGTAGTGATAAGATTGTGTTTAGATTTATGAGGAGTTTGTTGACCCTCAACTTGTCCTCTCATAAATATAAAAATATTCTGTTTTTAGTGTGAGTAGCTTGACTACATTGTGGTGCCTTTATTCTAAACCAGAGCAAATCAGGGTCTCCATGAGTGTCCAAATCTACATACCTGTATTTATCTTGTGGTGTTATCCACAGATGGGAGTCAAATCCACTCACTATTCCTGTGGTAAAATGAAATTATAGTGGATTCTTGTGCACCCAAAGTTTAGTGGATTACATATGCATGAGCATAGGAGATTGAGAAAGGATCTGAACTGAGACAATGTTCACTTTTCTAGATTTACATGTGCCTGTTATTTTCAGCAGTAGATGTTCATTGTAAGGTAGAAGCAAAGTATGTACATTTCATAGACTACCAAGTTCAGTATACCAACATGAAATACCATATTGGTCCCTTCCAACCTTAGCGTCTATGACCCTTTACTATAGCATGTCCCCTGGAGTCCTTGGTGTGTAGCAGAAGGATGGAGTTTTTGATTTGTCATATTGTCACATATTTTCAGTTTGTGCAAGAAAATCAGATTTCTTTTACTATGGGCAGTCCAGTGATTAGTCCACATCTGCTTTTGAAAAGAGAATGTTCCGATCAACGTCTCTGCTTCATGCAGAGGTGAGAAGGTCCAGTAGGGATACAAGTTATGTTTCACATCACTTTCGTATAGAGCAATGAAGAAGAAGAGGGTCTTGACGTTCTCATTTTGAATTCTTAGTGTGTTTCTGAGCTTTAGTTCCCAAAGTCCATAATATTTTCACATGCCAACATCTTGGGGGGCAAACTGACTCGCATTTCAGAGTATTGTTGATTTAAACAACAATGAATACACACTCCGTGCTTTTTCCTGTATACTCCTGTTTGTGACAGTCAGCTCTGCACTCATAGCAAAGCCACTGTAGGCCTTCTTTTTTGGTGTGGTGCAATGTCTTTGGCTGACATGGGATGACAGTGTGCTCCTTTTGATACTGCAGAGTGTCCTTTTGACATTGATTTTCAAGGTTTATCTGCCCCATATGTAAAGTAGCTGCACATTCTCTGATTGTTTTATAACCTTATTTCATTACTTCATTATACAGCAATGTAAAGTCACTTTGGTCATCTCTTAGTTAATATTTCCAGAAAGAATCAACAGCCATATAAAACCTTAATCTCTGTACCCATTTCTGTTTCTTCATTTATGCAATTGGATTGCTTCCAGCTAAGCAGTTAATAAGACTTTGTAGCCATAGCCATTCAATTTCTGATATTTGATTTGATTTAATTTGGAGAATTTTTGTAAATTAAATGATTTATCATAATCATAACACACAACTTTGTTCAGAATTTTTGGCATGCATTAATTTGCTTTCATTTATTTCACATAAGATACAGAGTACCATTATGGCTATCTTGTTGTTATAACATACTGAGAGAACTTTCTCTGAAGTTCTTTCACAATCTCAAATACAGTCTTGTTTGGGCCACATGCCCTTTCTATAGTTTTTGTAACATGGTTAACAGCTTGGTATAGCTTTTGTAGCTTCACAGGCTTGCCCTTCTGTTGAAGACAGTAAAGGTGGTCTTACAAAACAGATCCATTAACCTGACAAAATTATTACAGTAGACTCTGAAGACAGAGGTATAAAAATATTTCCCTAAAGTCAGCACAGTAGTGAAAGTGCCAACAGCTTGTGAAGCCAAGGGTTCTTTGATAGGTCTCTCACAATGCAGAGTTCCTCTACTAACCCTCTCTCAAGCTTTACTTGCTTAATCACTGTTAATGTCTTCTCAATTTGCAATAAGTCTCTAAAATTCCCTGTTTAAGTAGAAGTTGAGCAAAGCCCAAGGCCTCTCTTTCATAGTCTTTCCCACCTTGGGGTGCATCTCATGAGAGGCACTAAATGGCCCGTTGGTATCAGTTCTAACCAGGTAGCAAACCTTTCTTTGGTGCATACTTCCCTAAGTTTCTTTTTGGATAACTGAAGCATAGCCATTGTCAGAGTTCTACTGAAGATCTTAATCACGCCTTGTCTTTATTTAAGTTGATTTCTTATGAAAAGATGTTTCATTTAGTTTAGTGCCTAAATCTTTACACTGATTCCTTATGTCTTCATATTTCATATTACGTAGTAATCAATCTATATTTTAATGTGAGAAAATTTCATTTTAACAACTATAGAAAGTGAAAACGTACTGATGCATATAGTTTGATATATTGTTTCTACATGTGAAGATTTGTCTTCCGTGAAATACCAAAAGAGATGCTGTTTTCTGTGTCAGGTATTTAGGTCTTTAGTAGTAAATGCAGATGGAAAAGGGCATCCCTGGCCACTGATACCCAATGCAGTTCCAAAAGCTGTGAATCACATTGGCAAGGCATGAACTACTTTCATCACGGAAACAGATGACCAGTCTCACTTTCTCTTTTTCTGCTTTCCTATACCAGCCAGCATCACTGGATTATGCCATAACCAACAGGAGTTCATGTGTGTCCTAATTTTACTAGACTTTGTAAAACAGAAAAGGCAGATATCTCTCTTGATTGTAATGGTAGTTGTGAGGGCTCAGCACTTTTGTACCTGTATACATCTATCTGGACCTGGTCAAATCAGCAGCTTCCTGTTAAAGTTGAAGCAAGGTAACTTGCATTTTTCTTTGAAGAAGTTGTCACAGAAATTACTGTGTGAAAAGTCCACAGCTATCTCTATGTAAGGCTATTTTAAAATGAAGACAAACGTCATTTGGGGAAAAGTAAAATAAGTGGAAATCAAGGAGTAGGATTTACTCAGACTGGACTATGTGTTTGTTTATCCTTTACTGTTATCAAAAGCCTGTATGGTGTAAGAGTCCGTTTTTCAGATGTGCTGAATACCCACAACTCCGGTACCTGAGAAAACTAGGCCTTAAATGACATCAGTGTTTCTGATGATATTGGCCAACAGATTTCTAGTGGTAGATCCATCATTCATGTCTTTGCAGACCTGCCTGAGTGAGGCTACTCAATTGGTAAAATAATTCTATAATTGTTCATTGTGCTGAAAAGAGGGAAGCAACACTAAGTTAACTGTGTGGAACTGCAGCTGTATGAAGAAAAAAGTCAACAATACACTATGCTCCCCTGTCAGTTGGTAGACACTGGCAACTCCTCCATGAAATTGAAGGGGCATGGTCTGACAAAATGCTGAAGGAACCAGTGAGAAGCTGTTGTGTGGCAGATCTGGATGGAAGGCTGCTATTGTTTAGAACACAAATTACAGCAAAATTCTCAGCATGGATTCCCTCTTTTGGATGCCACACACTAATAATGATTGTGTATTCATGAAGTCCAGGTGTGAGGGTGCCAATGTTCCCTCTAAGTTGCTGTGGTCCCTGCTGCTGCCGGTAGGCGGCTCAGAGCCAGATCCAGCTCTGAGCCACCTGATGATGGTGGCAGGGGCCAGCTCTGTGCCACCTGCCAGTGGCAGTATCCCCCCTCTTTAGCTGGGAAGATGCTTCTTCTGCATCAGAAAAAATCAAGTCCCTGCTTGCTGATCATATCAAAATCAAGTCCCTGATCAAATCAAGTCCTTGCTCGCTGCCCACCACTCCTGTGCACCAGGGTCAGATTTGCCCCTCTGCTCCTGGGGCTCACCACTGACTCCTCCACTCACCCTCCAGCTGCTCTGATGTGGAGAAAGTAGCACAAGGCCAGACTGGGCCCCAGGCAGCAACACTCCTGGCCAGCAGGGCACGTTTTTTGCTGCTTGCCCCGAGCGCCAAATTTCCTAGTTCTGTCACTGCTCTATGTACAGCTGTTTCAAGTTTGCTTGGCTTGGCCTATGTTTTCCTGTAGATTTGGGAGATCCATGCACTCAGCAGAGAAACCCCTGCCATTTTTACAAGCCCTTTGGCCCTGCTACCAAGAACTAAGAGTGCGGTGGTATTCCTGTTCACCTTAAGGTCATGAATCATTTCTTCTGATTTCTGCAATTCTGTTCTTTTTGTGCATTTTTATGAAGCATGTAAGCATATAATCCAAAGAATTTTGGGGCCAGTTTTTATAGCCAGAGTACTGATTCTATAAAATAATGAATAACAACAATTAGTGGCAACATCAGTATGCCCAGTTACAGTTGTTGCACACAGAAACTGGGGTTATGAACATAAACAAATGAGTTAACAAGCTATTCAAATTCACTTGCTTGCCAGTCATGGTACCTATACTCATTAATATAAGTGCCAGCTTGTGCATGCAAGTGGGCTTCTATGTTTGGAAAATGTAGCTGCCTCAGGCGAATGTATTTCTTGCTTGAGTCTCTCCCAAAGAAATAAATGTGTGCTGCTAGTGTTATACGGGCACATGGGACAGTACTAGACAAATAAGAGTTGCCATAACATCATGTCCACTTCCAAGAAAAGCTTTTTGTTGTTTTGATAACATTGCTGACCCTTTGGTTCAAAATTACAGCTAATAAAACAAGTTGTACTTGGCCCACCAGAATCTCTACTTTGCATTGGTAACGGAAGTCATAATAAAAAGTATTGGAAACAAACTGAACATAAAGGTAAAACAAACAAGGAGTCTGGTGGCACATTTAAAGACTAACAAATTTATTTATTGTATAAGCTTTTGTGGGACAGAATCCCATTTGGTCAGATGCTTGAGGATAGGGAACTCACAGAATCTCCAAGCATATGATGAGGTGGACTTCTCTCCCATGAAAGGTCATGCAATAGATAAATTTTAGTCTTTAAAATTTCCACCAGACTCATTATTTATTTTGCTGGACTAGACTAACACGACTACCACTTTAAAACAAACATAATGGTGAACGCATTCCCAAAGAAACAGAATATGTGAAGTACTTGCAGAGCAAAACATCAAACAGGTAGCTGTAATTGAGATGAATAGCAAAGAAACATAAAATGATTATAAAATAATCTGTCCTGTCAACCTCGCCAAAGCTAAAAGTGTTTTAACTATTAAAAAGAAATTGCAAACACTTACTAAGCAAAATGAATTTTTAGGATATGGGCCATCCATCAAAGAAAGGACAGAAGTTATAGAAAGGAATGATTCTCCAAAATAAAGCCCCTGTTTTTTCTATGTTAATAAACTTATGATTCACTGTGCATACAGTACACATCATAAGTTAGACTCTAGAATTGAACTGGTGTGCAGATTGAGAAAGAGGTATGAACTTAAAGAAGAGGTATTGCTGACTCCAAGAAAAAAATCCACTTAATTTCACCAAGAAAGAAAAATAGAATTACAGAACTGCAGGGATGTATAAAGTATGCCTACACTGGGAATCATAACAATGGCAGAGACCCAGAGTTTGCGCTCCAACCTGAGCTCCTGCATCTGCACCACAATTGAACAAATCCTTAGTCTCAGTCTCATAAGCCTGAGTCAGCTGAAGGTGTTTAGTTGTAGCGTAGACATAACCACAAACCTCAGTCTCCAAATCCCCAGGCAGTGTCCAGAACAACTCTTGGTGCATGAATAGGAGGCATGGCAGGAATCAGTCAATCAGGTCCAGCAGGGCCAGGAGTGTGAATAGTGTTTCTAGCTGGCTGAAGAGCAGCAGGACCACAGATTTACCAGGGAAGTGAGAGAAGTTCTGGTTGGTTGCTAGAACTGAATCCAAGACAGTTGCTGGCAGGGACTGGGAGAGCAAAAGAGAGCTCCTGGCTGGCTGTTGGAATGGCTGGAGCCAGAAGGACCCAGAAAGGATAAAGAATCTCTAGCGAGGAAACCCAAGAGGCATGGTCCAATAGCAGGGTCAAGGGACTATTTGAACTGGTGAAGGACTGAAGACACACCTGACCAGAAGGGGTGCTCTCAAGAGGTGGGCATCACACTGATTACAGGAACTAAGAAGTGGCAAAGGGTCTGGCCCTGAGTGCATTGCTGACTTGAATAACTCCTCTAAACAATCAACAAAGCAAGTGTGCCTTTGCTGAGATTAAATGATTTTTGTAAAATTGTAAAATATTCATTTATTAACTTTAACAAAGATTTAAACATATAGAAGCTGCAGCTAGATGAGTGCTTATTGACTTGCCGTACCTCTTATTTTTTCTTGAATCATTTAGTACAAATTCAGACAGCTAGACTAGAAAAGAATGTAATTATAAGGATTCTTTTCCTTTCTGGAAGTTCGTTTTAAGTTGCTTTGGTTTTGCACATGGTCAGCTGTGCCTGTTGCTCATAGGTCATGTACATTTCATAAAACAATAGAGGAGAGACAAAGCAGTTAAACCAGATTATGGCAGCCCTGGGTGAATGGAGGAAAAAAATGGCAAAAAGCGTGTGCAAGGCAAATAAACTTCTTTCCCACTCGTATTCTTGCATAGTGTGGTGGGTTGAGGTAGTAGGCTGGGAAATGGAAAATATACAGCTGCATGTTAATGCTAATAGTAGTGTTAACTTTCTCCAAGTCAGATGGGAAAAAGACAGTCCATCATATCCAGACTTGCCTCGTTGGCTGGCAAGAGAGGAGTGCACATAGCTTCTATTGAAAGAATGTTGAAGTGATTGCTACAGCAAGTACATCTTTCCTTCAGTGAAGTCATAAAGATACTACAAACATGTGTAAGGATGGCAGAAACTGGTCTTAATTAAATATAATTGTCTCACCTATTTGTTCTTTACCCTAAAAGAGTACAAATTTCAAAATTGTTATTAGGACTTAATCTCTGAGTCAGATCCCCTCAGGCATTTTTCATACCAGCTGCTTCTCTCTCAGTTTCAAACAACAGATATTACAAATAAAAGATATTTATTTTGTTTGGGGCTTTCCCACAGACTATTTTTAAATAATAACTTTTGAAGGACTGTGCTGGCTGCATTTCAAGTGCTTAGAAGTAAGGCCATGAGCATTCTTAAAGCAGAGGTCCTGTCTGTTCAATGTGGACATGAAGGACCTAGGCCAAGTTTTGCCACTGTAGGAGTCCACTCTGGTGGCTTCAACCCAGATTCCTTCTCTCATTCTGCTGTTGAACCTTTTGTGACCTATGGGCTATCACTCTGCACTAGAGGTGACTGCATTTAATTGAAATGTGTACACTTTATGAAGCCTTTAAGCAATTTAATATTTAATTAGTATTAATGTTAGTTACAGTAACCACAGTTAATTTCATTGACAGTATTAAAACACAGACTCAAGGCTAGATTATGAATGCAGCCTGTGTGGCTACACAAGAGACTAAGAGGATATAAACACTTAATTCACCCTTTTTATATATTATTTGCTTATTTTTTTCTTCTTCTTGGCCAGGCAGTGGAAGCATTGTATAGTGTTGGGAAATAATCTCCTCGTTCCCCAATGTTATATTTATGGAGCCAGTAGAGAATGAGGTTGACCAACAGATGCAGAATGAGCTGATGGCCACAGAAGTCTGCTGTGGTACCTTTATTGTTCTGTTTGCAAAACTGAAACAAACACAAAAGTGAGGCTTTGCCCTGGGGTGTGAGGAAGAGCATAGAACCCACTGAACTTTTAAATAGCCTAGACATCCCACTAAGCAATCAGCTAAATAGTAAATAGCTGTAGGACTGGGCCTAGAAATAAACTTGCAGTTTATGTTGTCTGTTACCATTTAACATATGTAATGCTTACTGCCTGATTGGAAATTTACTCTCTTGCTAACAAAGAACTCGACTGCTACCTGCACTTGTGCAAAGAGAAGTGAAGAGAATATAAGCAGCCATCTATGACCACCTGCAAGGAGGCAAAGAGAGGAAAAGCCTGAGTCTATGCTTAGGGTCGATAGCCAGCAGAGGGAGCCCAAAAAGTAGAGCCAAAGGCATGTGTGAGCACAACCCAGCAGAGGGTGGGTGAGTGGAGATTGTGCACAGCATTGGAAAAAAACAAAAGGAAAAGAGTTTCCTTTTGGAAAAGAAGGTGTCTGGGAGGAGTGAAATCCCACAGAAAAAGAAAGAAATGACATCTTTTATGGGTAATGCTGATGCATTTGATGAAAACTGCAAATTCTGAGTGGTGTGCTTTGAATATTTTGAGCAATTTGTAACCTGCAACCCTGTTCCAGATGGACAAGGAATTCAGCCTTATTAACAGCGGTGGGGCTGTGTGACCTATTGTCCAACCGTGCCAAGAATCACTATGTCTGCTACAATTGCAGCAGCCATTTAGGAATGCTTTCCCCCCTTTCTCATCTGTGATAACAGAAAAATGTTGGTTTCAAAGTTATCAGAGCATTGTCAGTTTGGACAAACAGTAAGACATGCCCTGAGTGACCAGTTAGCCAATTACTTCTTCAAGGCCTGGTCATTTACATAATCCAAGGAGTATTGGTGCTTATATTTAAGAAGGCTTGGTAGTAGCACTTGCAAGGGAGACCACAGAGGAGGATTGTGGAATTTATTGGGAACCAAAAAGTTCATATTGTGAATTGGTTAAACAGAAGAACAGAAGAATGTAAAGAATTTCCATTGGACCATCATGAGCAAACTCAGCACTCTGAGGATTGCTGGACACATCAGTTTATTTGCAGAAAGTGCCAGAAGAAAGAGCACATTACTGGGAACAGTTGCACAGTTCAACAACAAAGAGTAACCATACATCCAAGAGCACACCTATGAAGACTTAACCTAAGAAGGGACTGAAGTCAGGAATTCATAATGTGGAAGAAAACAAGAGCTCTAGTGACTGACCAAGACCTGTGCTACAAGTGTTATTGGAAGCTCAAGTCAGTGATGGCATCTCGGTTATACCAAAGAAAAATTGGTTCCAAAAGTTCAACTAGATGACAATCTGTCATTTTACCCTTGTTACGACAGTTGTCTCATTGCAGTAAACTTTGTTACTAAGTATTTGCCATATTGGACCTTATGGATTAATTGTGTGCCATTTAGGCACAGTCAGAAGCTCAGGGGTAGTGTGGAAGATGCATTGCCAGAAAGAGGAGCTAGAAACCTTTGCCTTCTAGAGGCACAGTGCTTCCTAGGACTCTTGGGTGGTCTGTTCTCCCTCCGCCCCCACAAGGGGGGGGGGAGCAAGTAATTTGTGATTCTCATTTTAGTGATTTGATTCTTTTTCAGAAGTAAAAGAATTCTTAAATTAGATAATGAGAGTCCCATGGCACCTTAAAGACTAATAGATTTTTCAAGCATACATAAGCTTTCATGGGCTCCAACCCACTTCGTCAAAGGAAGTGGGTTTGAGCCCACGAAAGCTTAGGCCTGAAGAAATCTGCTAGTCTTTAAGGTGTCACAGGATTTTTGTTGTTTTTGCTGTACACCGACTAACATGGCTACCCCTCCTTAAATTAGATAAGAACATCTACAAGGAGTATTTACAACTTAATCAAATCATAGGGTTGGAAGGGACCTCATGAGATCATCAAGTCCAACCCCTGGGGCTTGAACCCAGAGCCTTCTGTATATTAAGCAGAGGTGCTAGCCACTACACTATTTGCTGCAGCATATCATCTTACTAATAGTTAACAGCTGGATAAGTATGTGTCTGGATAAAACAACCTGTCAGATTCAAGCATTCACAAGAAGATATAAGGACGTTGCTGTTTAAAATGACAGTAAATTCTTGCTTATTGTTAAACTATTCAGTAACAAAAGCAAAGGAAGATTTGGAGGAGGATTTGGAAAGAGGTGGTGGTGAAATGATATCTAATAGTCTTAACAGGAATCCAGTCAAACTGGCTGACTACATGAAACTGTAGGCTTATTCATCAGAAATTACAGTTAGGGCCTCATTGGACAGTATATAAAAAAAAGTGAGTGATCAAAACTAATAATAGGTGTTAGAGCTGTGGTGCAACAGATGCAAACCCATTTTATATACTATGTAAATACACTCATTTTAATCCCAGAGCTGCCAGGAATCTGTGAAATGTTACAAGGGCACAAGAAAACATTTTGTTAAGAGTTACTTAGTGGCTTAAAATTAACGTTTGAAAAATAGAAAATGACTGTTTTGCTGAGTTGTGCATTGACATGGCTAATCTAGTAATGGTTATATCTGTTTCTTGGAGAGTTAATGATTTCATGTTAATTTTGCAGTTTGTAATTTTGTTTTATTAAATGTTTAGAAGTGGGTGTTTAGTTTATTTACTAATACGGTCTATGATTCTGTCACTTGGACTATATTATTATGCCAAGAGATTGATTTGTGTGGTGTATAGGAATATCTTAAACAGATACTCACCAGCAACTACAGATCTAACAACAGAAACATTAAAGCAGGCACACACCCCTGCAACAAACCACGCTGCCAAGTCTGCCCACATATCTGCACAAAAGATACTATCATAGGTCCTAATCAAGCCTGCTACTCCATCAAAGGCTCATTTACCTGCTCATCTACTAATGTGGTCTATGCCATCATGTGCAAGAAATGCCCCAACACCTTATACTTTGGACAAACAGGGCAATTGCTGTGCAAAAGAATAAATGAACATAGAGCTGATATCAGAAATCACAAAACAAAAAAACCAGTTGCTGGGCACTTCCATCTTTCTAGTCACTTGATAAATGATTTGTTAACAACCGTCATCAGAGATGTGACTGGGACATTAAGACTTCAAAGGGAAACAGCTGAACTCGAATTAACATGCAAATTAAATTCTGTGAAAGCAGGATTGAGTCGAGACTATGGGTTCTTTTCCCATTACAAAAGGTAATTTGACTTAAGGCTTCCCATGAACCTAACAACTGCTCTGATTTGCTGTTACTGTATGATCTGATCCTATGTTTTATACCCCCTTGCATTTATTTTCATTCCATTCTGTAAGTTCACCCATCTTCAAAGCATCTGACGAAGTGGGATTTTCTCCCATGAAAGCTCATGTGAAAAATAGATCTGTTAGTCTTTAAGTGCCACACAACTCCTTGGGTGGTTTTTTTTTTTTTTTTTTTTTTTTTTTTGCTGGACTAGACTAACATGGCTATCCCTTTCAAAATTGACAAGATAATATTGGAACATTAGCTGTGTTTTTAAATAAACACTATGGGTGAATCCCTGGATTCATTGAAATCCAGTGGCAAAAACTCACATTGACTTCAAAATAATCAGGATTTCACTCCTCCTGTTTAGTGTTTATCACAATGCTATACATCATGGTTACAATAAAGATATTTTATATTTATTATTATATTATACCTTCTAGGAGTTGCAATCAGAGACAAATTTTGTTAGGCAGTTGCACTGTGCATACACAGAACAGAAGGATGGGATTTGCTCAAAGAGGCTTACAGTGTGAAATTTGCATCTTGATTTGGAAATAAAGGCAAAAACCAAACCATAACATCATAAAAATAAAAGGCAAAGGGAGGAATCCAAAGTCAGGAAAAGTTTGTTGGTTAGGCCAAAGGTCGTATTCTCTGCTGGTTTCCTCTTATTCTTGAAAGGGTATCTAACAATGGAAACCTGATGATAGAGGCTTTCTCTTCCTGTAAAAATATTGTTTATTTACAAGGTGTTTAGTTTGTTTACATATAACATGGTGTATTTAGGGTCAGTTATTGCCTGTATTGAGTACAAAGGAGGTAGAATGTAGGCATTAACTTGTAGCTACTCTCAAAGAGCTGGGGAGACAACCGAAATTTAGAATTTGTAATGGAAATGTCTTCTCAGCTCCACCAGTAGCATTGCTAATGCAACACTACAATCCTTGTTTAGGTTTCTGAGCCTGCTTTTGAATCTGCTTGAGTAGGATTTGGTTCAACAGAGGTTGCTACTAGGAGTTTGGATCTGGTTTTCTTATTTTTTATAGTGAAACTCCAGGGGCCAAATGGTCCATCAGGCTCTAAAACTTCAAATGCATCAATCTGAGGGACTGTGGTTGCTTTTTGTTAAGTCAGAAGTGTTGATAAACAGATATACTGAGGCATTCGTGTGCGCGCGCACGCACACAAGGAAGCAAAGAAAATGAAAGGCTTGCAAAATTGTAAATGGAGAAATGGCCTTAGTGTTTGCAATCTCTTAAACATCATTGTTTATTGGCTGCACAGCATATTTGGCTTATCTCCTGTTATTAGTTTCTTTCCGAAAGAAATTGGCTCTCAGTTTGCTGTATCTCAAAAGCCAAGGTTTAGCTGAGCATTACATCAGCCTGTTTCCAAGCCCTTGGGAAATAGCCAGTCTGTGTGGACATATTAAACAGCAGAGCCAAAGGATGAGAGAGATAACGTCTACTAAGAAAATTGGTCATTTCAAATTTCACTCATTTCATTTTGTATTTTATTTTTCTCCTTATTGTTAACATCACTGTGTGTGCGTGCCATGTCTCAACAGCAGGCATATAAGGAAGTGCTGTCTGTATGAACCATAACATTTTTACTTTTGTGACTTGTTTGTAATATTCCCCATTGGCTCCATCTTGCTAGTATGTATATGGCCCCCATCACTGAATCTTCTCAGAAACAGAAAATGAATTTATCTTCAAAGTACTTCTCTAAGTTAGAGAAGAGGTATCCCCACTTTACAGGTGAGGCAATGAGCTGAAGAGAGATGAAGTAATTTATCCAGATTATTTGAAGAGTGATTTTAAAAAAGCATTAGAAGGACAGAAAAATAAAATGGAGAAATTTTCTTTGTGCAAATTGCAGCATGTTTGGATGCCTGGAAAAATTAGTTTAATTTTGAACTGAGAAGAAAGGGAACAAATTGGCAAACATTTTTTTCATGGCACATTTGTGTTATTCTTCTCCTGACTTCTAGTTGTTGTGATCTTCTGATGTCCTCTTTTCCTGGTTTTAGCAAGACAGCATGTTTTTAGCAAGACAGCACACAATTTTATCAATCTGTGCACCATGTGTCTAGAATATACAGCACTAAAGTCCTACTTAATTTGCAATATTGCAGAAGTAATGGATTCCACAACATTTTGATTTTAATTAACTTACTTTGCACGATCCACAATTTTGCATACATTTCGAGGTTTACAGTAACACACATTTTTCCCCATTAGTACAGTAGAACACCGAGGGCTGGACCAAGGTGTTTTGCCACCGCAGGCCTACAGGGATTTTGGCACCCCCATGCCCCAGTGACTGGTGGTGCAGAGCCACCACTGGGATCTGGACAAAGGCGGGGAGTGGTGCCGCTGTCACCAGGGTCCTGCCATGGATGGGGGTCCAGCCCCAGCCAGGGAGTGGCACTGCAGGCAGGGGTCCAGCAGCTCAGCCCAACCCATGGCACCCCCTAATTTTTGGTGCCCTAGGCAACTGCCTAGGTTGCCTCTGTGGAAGTACTGGCCCTGAGAACACCATTTGTCTGAGTTGACAGCAACAGAGGCTCAGGCTGTCAGCTCATGCATCTTAGGGCTTGGCCTATCAGCTGCATACATTAATGACTATAATATAGTTGCAGAAAACTTCAGGTTATCAAAAATGTTAGCAGACATAATATAATACTTGTGTTTTTGTTGTTCCAGCAAATTTAAACAAACAGATTTTCTCTGGCTTTTCTAAGTTACTGATATTAATAAGGTAAATTATTATTTTCTGCAGTTTTCCATATCTTATCCACAAATCAGCCACAATTATTTGACAGTCATCCCACAATTCAAAGTAGGGCCTTATGCTTTAAAATTGTATGTAGGCACTTTTGTTTCTGTACCATGTAGGCAAGGGCCATAATTTATTTCCACAATAGCACACACAAGCTCCAATTATATTCTTCTTGTATTTTGACACTACTAATATGTAAATAATTAATATTTATTTAAAAGAGGAGACCATTGTGACATTGCTTTTTCTTCAGAAGAAAGGTTTGGAGAGTTTCTCTGGTAGTCATTTACAATTGCTTGAAGAGTGAATATAGCACCATAATGCTGAGGTGGGCAGTGTTAGCTGGTGGTACTGGTTAGGGTTTTAGACTTCCGTTCAGCGTGATTCTAATCTTTCCTCTGGGCCATCATCACATCCTATTGAGGGGGTTGACTTGGCCCTCTGGTCAGTACCTGGTTAGTCTTATCTCTTTTTGACATGATGAAGTTTCAAGAAAGATATGGAGTCCATCTACTGACCCCCAAGTATGTTCCGTTCCAGTCTGGGTTTTCCAAAGGCCTTTAATCTTTCTTTCCTGATATCAGGGAGAGCCTAATAATTAGAGTTTATGTGTCCTTTTTAATGATGGAGGTTGGTAGAGAAGAGGTATCCCCCTGAAGCCCCCTTTCAGGTAGCTAAAGGCTTCTATCAGATTCCTCCCATTCTTTTTATGTTCAGTCCTTTACTCTTTAAGATCCAGTGTGGGTTTATCCACCCCATCCCAAGGACATCAAAGAGTTTATGCTATATTGCAAGCTATTAACCAGCCAGTCAAACTTTCACGACATGTATCAGACATTTCTGTTTGCCTGGTACATGCCGTTGAAATCTTATTCTCCTAACCCAGTGTCCAATGGATCAAATCTCTATGAAACTTAATGCAAAAAGATACAAATAACATAAGATACAAATATATAAGAAATATATAAGAAAACAGCTAGAGCACTGTTACACATTGAACTCCAGTAGAGTCTGTAAGTGCAAATAACATGAAGGATGTCTGTTGCTTTACCTCGTGGCAGTGGTCATTCTGATGTACTCATCAATATCACCAGGAAAGATTACTTGGAAAAAAGCATTGCTGCAATACACAATGAACAGTACAAAAAAGCCTATTCTCATTTCCCCTACTCCAGGGTATCTCAAAGTGTGAGGCACATGGTGCTGGGCAGGCTAGTGGACTAGAAGGCAGGGGATAGAAGAGGTGTAAAGTAAAATGCAGAGTCCTTTTCTCAACACTGGGCAAGGAGGATGGAGGGGTAGGGTGTGAAGGGAATGCTTTAATTTTCCTGAAGAGGGGCTCAGCTTTCAAAACTCTGGAAAGGTGGTCCTCATCCATCACCTAAAGAAAATATTAAACACCCGAGAGCTCAATTGTGATACATTTTCCTCACAATGAGTAGTACCTTTCTCTGTGTATGGTTCTCCAGGGGACTACATATGGAGTAAGATACTATTTGTGGGTGGGGCTATCAGAAACTAGTCCTTACCCTGACTGTCAATTATATTTAAAGAACTTGCTGGTGCTTACTTTTGTTTTATTTATTAATACTATAGCAGTGTCTGGAGGCCTCTATAAAAATTAAAGGCCGCATTGTGTTAGGCACTATACAAACATATCAAACTATAGTCCCTTGTTACCAACTTTGTCCATCAGCTTGGGGTCTGCTCATTTATTAGGGTTACTTCTTCGGGGGGGGGGTTTGCAATTCTATTAGTGTACTACTTGTGTCTGTGTGTGGAGCTTATTTCTCCCTTCTGTAAATCCCTCCCAAGAGAACCACCCTTGCAGGACCTAAATTTCCCAAGACTAGGTTCCTGAGTGCAACTGAGC
Organism: Podocnemis expansa; assembly: GCA_007922195.1. Classification (NCBI taxonomy): domain Eukaryota; kingdom Metazoa; phylum Chordata; order Testudines; family Podocnemididae; genus Podocnemis; species Podocnemis expansa. The sequence continues at coordinate 12,691,206 of ML682038.1, forward strand.
GGACCAGGTCTACCAGCATTCTCAGCTGACCCCTTATATGTCCCTGAACTCAGCAGGCCGGGTTACACATATGATCCACCATATTCATGTGAAATTAATCAAATTATCTCTGAGAGAGAAAAATTGGGTACATCAAGACTAATTTGGTTTCACAGGAAGTCATTGATACCAATATGACTCCCTCCTCACCCAGTCAGTGAAATTTCAAGTAATTTCTTTAATACATAGACTTGCAAGAGCTTTTCAGTGCAGTGTTTGAAAAAACCTTCTAAAATGGGCAAAACAACATATTTTCCTTAATCTCATTCTGAAAAATGGGTGAACAATTTTTGCTGACAGTTTTCAAAAACATATTGATTCTGAGGCATTCAAAATTTCAGTTCAAATGGTTAATGTTTATCAGCAAAGTTTATAAACAACTGAAGATAGGATATTATAATAAAACATGTTAGGCAACCATGATGATTAACTCGGTGATTTGGTAATCTATCAGAAGGTGGTTCTTTCTGAATTAATGAAGATATGGACCATCTTTGGAACAAACAACTTGGTAGAGATGATTCTGTAGGGACTGGTTTTTGTTCCTGGGTATTTCAAATCATCAGACTTCATAGGGTGTGGCTTAGGGGACTGGTTTACAAAGACTGGAGAGAAAAATACGTAAATGTGGTATTTGTCTAAAATGGTCAAATGACAGACAGTTTTTCATAGAGACATGCCAATATTTCTAGTTTTTCTGGTGAATGGCTAATTTTTGGCCAGTCTTTCCTGGTGGGTTAGAAATCCAACCAACAAACTGTATATTTTTTTCCCTGGTGCTCATCTGTGGACTCTATGAGGTGGGGATACTTATAAAATCAGTGTATTACTTGTGTATTTTAAGGAACTGTGCTGGCATTAGAATACTTGGCACCTTTAGTAGTTTATGCCTCCTGTCATAATTTAGACAGTTCAGATTCAGATTCCTCTTGTTCTCTCCCAAGATAAAATTCTCTAAGATATGTGCCTCTAACTGTTTGTGCCTCAGTTTAATGCAAATTCATGAATATTTCTGCACATTTTACAATTTATAGCATTTTGTTAAACACATTTGGCAGGTATTTCACTGTCTGAAATGCTGTAATAGGAACACATGTAGCTGGGACATTTTGTAGACGTTAGACCAAATTGTTCCATTGACTTCAGTGCAATCTGCATAAAACTGAGGGTTGAATTTGGCTATTGTTACGGAGAAAGGGAAATAGAATGGCCAACTACATCTCTAATAAATGTTCTATTTCTGTTTATTAAATTATGATTGCTTTGTATGAGGTCAGGTAGTCGGTAGTAACGGTGATAACTCGATATATGTAAATTCAATCTTTTCTGGCAATAGCATATTGTCCACTGTCTGCCTTCAGAGCTATACTTTTTCCTTTTTAAAATAAGTAATAATGACACTATGTTTGGGTCTGATGACACAGATGTGTAGTGTTCTCAGGATATTCCCACATTTCAGTTTGGTTCCTATTTCTCGTATCTCAATAACATTCCTTTATTGGCATTACTCCTATAATCTTGCAGTGCGTATGTCCAAACTGTGCGATCAGTTACATGTTGCCCTTATTAGCAGGTCAGTGATGCTGAGTTTCTTATCATATAAACATTTTCTAGGGCTCTTTCATACATGTTCTTAACTTCTGGATGCACTCAGCTTACAACTTCCGAACTGTGATAACTGCCTTACCTTGTATTTTCACTTTGGAACCCACAGTAGGTTATAGCATTACATTTTCTTTGGCATTAGCATTTCTGGAGTGCTTTAAACAGATTAATTTCCCATATGAACTTTCGCAGGAAGTGAAAATTTTAAGGGTCACATAAATAGGGTCCAAATATTGTCTTCACACATTGGAAAATGCTGATGTAAAGTGTATTATTTTTTTGGCTATATGCCTTTGGATACAATAGCAGTGTAAAGGAAAGAAATGAGGAGGTATTCAATGAAGCCCTAAGGGTAAAAAACTAGAAATGAAGAGTATATATGTTTGGACAATTTTGTCCTAAGCCACCTTCTGATTGGCTGATTAGGTTATTGGTGATATCAGTGGTAGAGATGAGTCAGTACTGGAACCTTTGATTAGAAGCTCCCCTCCCCCCCCCCCGCCCAATCTCCAAACTTGAGTGGTTTGTATAAAATAGAATTTGATTTCCAACCAACCCTGGTTTTGATTTCAATTTTACAAACTTAAGTTCTTTTGTATGAACACTCCTGAACTTTGTAAAGTTCAGATAAAATGGAATCTGGGTCAAAACCAATCTGTTTTTGGACTTAGTTTAGCAAACCAAAACATCACTGCCTCAATCCAGCTATGGTTACCTTGGTCCAAATTCAGCTGTTGCGCAGCCTGATGAAATAGATGGCTCAGAGATTAATTTGGATCCTTAACTTGGCTTCATGAATTTGACTCCTTAATGTTTAAGATACCAGCAATCATTTTACCAGATATTAAGTGCAGTGTGTGTGTGTGTGTGTGTGTATTTTTAATATATATGTAGGTATTATGTAATCTATCAAATGATAGATTCTCTCTCTCTCTCTAATATACTTGTAAGAGGAAGTGAATACTTCTCTCTACATGTTTTTAAGTGCTATTCAAGCATACAGCTACAGGCTGTAAGTTTATGAAAATCTAAAGTCAGTATGGTCTACCTTGTTAATCATCATCACTTACTAAGTATCTTAGGCATCTGTGAAGTTTTATTCTCAAAGCTAAGATTCCTCCACAATTAACTTGACATACAGGATGAGTGACAGTGTACGAAACTGGGTAGAAATTTTGAGAGTCTTTCCAGAAAGGCGTTGTCTACACTGCAACGTAAGCCGGGGCTGATTAAGTTTTGAGTCCAAAATCCCCTTTTGTCTACCACAAACCTCTCTGATTTGGGCACAGATCCAGAGTCTTAAGAACCTGTGAGGGTAGGGGGGTTGAGCCTGAGTCAAGCCAGGATTTAGGGTACCTTGCTTTTGGTTTGCAGAGTAGATGCAGCTTGCTCCGGATTTGGGTCCTAGGAGTCTGCCAGAAGTATCCCACAGTCATATAAGCCAAATTCCTTTGTCCATTCTCTCTCCCTCCCCCAATAACTGCCATTCGAATGCTGGAAAACAGAAGCAATCACCCTTGTAGCACAACAGCTTAGTGAGTCAGCATTTAATTCTTCCATTTTCTTCTGATCGCCAAGCTTCCAACACATTGCCAGAGAACCTTCTGTTTCTTGCAATGGACACCAGAAGAAGTTCTTTGTAAAGCACAGTGTTTCATGGTTGCAGGAGTACAGCCAGATTTTGGTTAATCTCTGGTGTGAGGCCAGCAAAACAGTGGATTTTAGTAAGAGCAGCAGGAATGACCACACGGAACAACAAATAGCACACAGATTGGCAGTGCTGCAAATTTTCTGAACTGGTGACCAATGCAAGGGGTGAATTAAATATCTGAAGACCAAGTACTGGAGAACCAGAACCACACTTCTGGCACCTCCCTGACATCATGCCCATTTTATAACGAGTTTGAGTGGATGCTAAGTACTGTGCTGAACACAAATTCAACAGCAGCTGACAATGACCTGCTTAGCTGAGATGGCTACCTACAGATCCCAGAATCTAACATGGGAACAGATTTGAGTTAGCAGCAAGTGATGAATATGTCTAGCAATGTGACTCTGCTTCTGTCATTTGTCCCATAGGAAACTTTGCAACAAGAGTAGCAGTAGCACATCCTGGGACCATGCTTGGAGGAGCTTTTTGATGGCTGCTTGAGAATGGCCCACCATGGACCAGCAGCATAAATGTTAGAGGCTCTTGCTATCAGACTATGATTTCATAAACTAAGGTAGAGAGTCTGGGATATGGCTGGTTAGATTCAGGTCTGTGAATTGCAATATAGATGCTTCAAAAAAAGCCTTAATCTGGGGTTGGCAACAGTATAGATGCTTAAGTCCTGGGTTCTCAAAATCAGGGTCCACTGACTCAAGTCCCACTAACCCTGGGTTCACAGTGCAGTGTAGACATAGGTTAAAGCTACACCATTTTCCACTCTAATGAACTCTGGTGCCTGAGTATTCCAGATTTACTTCCATGCTTAATCAGGGCAGATTTTGTAGAGTGTGGATGTGATGCTAGATTGGGGGAATGAGCACTGGCTGGATAGCACCAAACAGCTTATTTTTCATAGATCTCCACAAAACATAAGACCAGTCCTCTTTGTGGTTATGTTTCAATGGTCAAGTAATGCAAATGCCAACTATTAGAGCTGAAAAAACATGGCAGCTGAAATCATTTGAAAGGTGTGTGTTGTACTGAACCATAAAAGTTTGCTTTTTACTGTCTTAATAATACGTTAAAATAGCACATCATGTTTTTAAATAACTGTGGGGAGGTGCAAAATCTCTTCAGTGCTTAACAGGTGGACGCAATAGCAATGTGTCATTACCTGACTTTTTTCTTCAATGGAAAAAGATACTGTTGTCAGTATAGTAGGGAATGTGGTAGCAGAAAAAGCCAAACACCTGGGAACACTTGAAAAGAATGATTCCAAATTGCCAGAATCTTGGCCAGCCTTTGAACATCGTTCTCTAGTGTGCAGTTTCTGCAGAAAAGGCTGAGTTGTTTAGCAAATCATCCAGGCTAATCAAGTAGCCTCTGGGTTGTGAACAGTATTCAATAGGCCTTTTTAAAAAAAGCTTTACAGGTACATGACTGATTTAGATAAAATAGGAATTGACCTAAATTCCCACCCAAAGTACTACATGACTGAAATACACACTGGTTGGGCGGGGACAAGGATAAGATAGCTAAAACTTAACCTAGGTAAGGTTGAGACTATGGTGACTACCTGGATTGTACAATCTCGGGGGTAGGGATTGTCTCATATGTTTACACAGTGCCTAGCAAAATGGGAGCCAACATGGTTGTGACTTTTAGGTGATATTACAATATAAATGTTAAATAGGAGTAATAATATATAAAAATGTCTGATGACAGAGAGCTAGCCTGTCTTTCTTACTCAGTAAAAAAACAGCAAGGAGTTGTGTGGCACTTTAAGACTAACAGATTTATTTTTTGCATGAGTTTTCGTGGGAGAAGATCCCACTTCCTCAGATGCTTCGAAGATGGGTGAACTTACAGAAAGGAATGAAACTAAATGTAAGGGGGTGTAAAACATAGGATCAGGTCATAAAGTAACAGCAAATCAGAGCAGTTTACAGGCTCAAACCATGGGAAGCCTGAAGTCAAATTACCCTTTGTAATGGAAAAAGAACCCATAGTCTCGATTAAGTCCTGCTTTCCCAGAATTTAGCTTGCACATTACATCTGATGTCCCAGGTACATCAAGACTTCAAAGAGAAACAGCTGAACTCAAATTAATATGCAAGCTAAATTCTGGGAAAGCAGGACTTAATCGAGACTATGGGTTCTTTTTCCATTACAAAGGGTAATTTGACTTCAGGCTTCCCATGGTTTGAGCCTGTAAACTGCTCTGATTTGCTGTTACTTTATGACCTGATCCTATGTTTTACACCCCCTTACATTTAGTTTCATTCCTTTCTGTAAGTTCACCCATCTTCGAAGCATCTGAGGAAGTGGGATCTTCTCCCACGAAAAATCATGCAAAAAATAAATCTGTCAGTCTTCAAGTGCCACACAACTCCTTGCTGTTTTTTTACTGGACTAGACTAACACGACTATCCCTTTTGAAATTTCTTACTAAGGTTTGCAATCCACAACCACAACTGCTTCTGGAAATCCAAATGGAAGCAGTGGCTAAGGACACTTTTTATCATCTCTGCAAGGATAGGAGGCTGGAACTTTTTTCTAAGGAGAGATCCATGCTTGTGGCATTTCCAAATTGGATGGTGCAGCCACAAACTATCTGGAAAACGTCAGTTGTTTAGAATGCAGCTGCCCCCTTCCTCATTCAGGATCCTGTGCCCTTCATGAGCTTCCAGTTCATTGCAGGATGCAGTATATGGTGTTAATTTTATCCCATGGAGCACTATATAGTTTGGGTACTTAGTACTCAAGAGTCTGCCTTTCTACCTTTGTGATACCGAACCATGGTGGATGAGACCAGCTGAGGCTAATAGTCCTCAGGCTTAAATAGGAAGGGCATGGAGGCCTGTGGTTTTCAGTGAAGGGTTCTTGACTCTGAAACTTGCTTCCCCTCTTGGTAATGCAGAAACAAACTGCATTAATCTGTAGGTTTTGCCACCACATTCTTTCTGGCGTTTTCTCAGAAAATGGGCTGAGTAAGTAATGTTACATGTGATGATTGCCTTAGCTTGGTTGGGTTTGGAAGGTGTTTATAATTAATTTTTGTATGTGCATCCAGAGCACTAGGTGAGCTTATTTAAATACATCAAAATAAATTAATAAGCCCAGTATACTCTATTCACTTGCATCCCCTATCTGTGATGATCAGTCATGTGAAAGGTAAGATGGCCAACTCCTGGATAATTAGTTATACTATTTTGCTATTTCTAAAATACCCACTGAACTCAAGGGGAGTTTGCCTGTACAAAGATGGAGTAAAAGCTTGATAAAGAACTCAGAATTTAACCTGTTTGTTTCATAAAACTCACATTTTATGTACAAATTTATTTTATAAATATTTGAGGACAAATAATCAAAATTTGTTCCAAGATTAATACAAAACATACAAAAGCTAAGGTCAAGAGTTAAGTTTTAGTTGAGATTTTTGCTTCAGTTGGTCAAATCAATTTGTAGTCCACTCGTGTAGTACACTACACTTATTTTGGCTCTGTGTCTTATGAAATAACAAAAATGGTGATGTCTTGAAAACAGAAACTATGACTATAAGGTGAGAAAGTCAAATCTGTTTTCTAAATTTATGTTGCTCTTTGGGCTTAGTTTTATATTGTAATTGGCTATCCAAATACTTTAATTAAAACCTTACATCAGATTTCATGGAAACACAATAGCCTGGATTGGAAATGATAAAAGCAAACTCCAGAAAATCGTACTGTATCAATTCAAATGAGAAGAATAACTGTAAATAAGCCCTTATGCTTTTATATGGAATTGTGAGGAAACATTAGAGGTTTAAAACTTCTTTCTAACCCCAAATACAAGATTTTAAAATAAAAATCTCTTCATAAAAGAAAATAGCTAACTAGAGTAAAATTGTGTTTACACTTGAGAATTTTTTTATATCATATATGAACATAAATTCTTTTACTGTTCTTGTATTATTAATGTTTTTCCATATCCGCCTCTTGGTAATTATTAAGTCACTCTTGAAACTACAAGCCAGACTTGCAGTGTAAAGGGTCTTCACAGGGAGCATAAAATGTAAGTCCCATTTACTCTGAAAAAGTGGTACAAAGGGGCCATAGAGTAATTGAAAATCTGGCACTTTTCTTTTGATGTTGACTTCTGAAATGGTAATATGAAAAAATGGATCCTTGCTTTCTTTATAAGCTAAACATGTTTCAACTAAAGCAAGGAGTCTTGTGGCACTTAAAGACTAACAGATTTATTTATCACATGAGCTTTCGTGGGAGAAAATCCCACTTCATCAGGCACTTCGAAGAGGGGTACCTTACAGAATGGGATGAAAATAAATGCAGGGGAGTGTAAGACGTGGGATCAGGTCATACTGCAACAGCAAATCAGAGCATTTGTAAAGATTCAAACTCTAGGAAACAGTACATAGGGGAGAGTGAAGTCAAATTACCTGTTATAATGAGAAAAGAATCCATAGTCACGATTAAATCCTGCTTTCACACAATCTAATTTGCACATTAGTTTGATTTCAGCTGTTTCTCTCTGAAGTCTTGATGTCCCATTGATTTGCTTGAGGACCATTGTTAACAAATCATTAATGGAGTGATTAGGAAGATGGAAGTGCTCAGCAACTGTTTCTTTTGTGTTGTGATTTCTGATGTCAGTTTTGTCCCCATTTATTCTTCTGCATAGGGACTGTCCTGTTTGTCCAATGTACAAGGTGTGGGGGCATTTCTGGGAAATGATGGCATAAGTCACATTGGTGAATGAGCAGGGGAAGGACTCTTTGATGGAATAGCTGGCTTGATTAGGTCCCATGATGGTGTCTTTTGTGCAGGTATGTGGACAAAATTGGCAGCATGGTTTGTTGCAGGGATATGTGCCTGCTTTAATGTTTCTGTTGTTAAGTCTGTAGTTGCTGTTGAGTATCTTTTTAAGGTTTGGGGGTTGTCTGTAGGCAAGGAGAGGTTTGACTCCCAAGGCTAGAGAGAGTAAGGGTCATCTTTTAAAATAGGTCCTGAACAATCTGTTGTAGAAGTCTGACTTGAGGGTTGTTTGTGGTGACCAATGGCATTCTATTGTTTTCATTTTGGGGCCCTTCCTGTAGTAGTTGACTGTGGGGTACCAGCCTGGCTCTGTCAATCTGTTTCTTGTGGATACTGTAGTTTTAAGAAAGCTTGATAGAGATCCTGAAGATGTCTGTCTCTGAGGGATCAGAGCAAATGCAGTTATATCTTAGGGCTTGGCTGTAGACAATGGATCATTTGGTGTGTTTAGGATGGAAGCTCGAGAGATGTAGGTAACTATACCGATCAGTAGGTTTTTGGTATAGTGTGGTGTTGATGTATCCATCCCTAATTTGTACTGTAGTGTCCAGAAAGTGGATCTCCTGTGTGGAGTGCTCCAGACTCAGTTTGATTGTGGAGTGGAAATTGCTGAAATCTCTGTGGAAATCTTCAAGCGCATCCCTGCCATGGGTCCGGATGATGAAGATGTCATCAATGTAACGTAAGTAGAGGAGAGGTGCTTTGGGATGAGACTTGAGGAAATGTTGTTCTAAGTCACCCATAAAAATGTTGGCATATTGTGAGGCCATGCAGGTACCTCTATAGCAGTGCCACTGACTAGGAGGTATAAACTATCCTCAAATCTGAAATAGTTGTGGGGGAACACAAAGGCACAAAGTTCGCTCACCCACAACCATTTCAGATTTGCTTTTTTTTGCTTTACTAGACTAACACTGCTGCCCCTTTGGAACTTGGCAGAATGTTTCAAATAATATCTTGCTCTTTGTTGGTGATCTAAACTCTGGAGATTGGATTCTCATATGTGAGTCTTCCCTACCATCTTGTGTTCTGATGTGCTGAAAACACACTGATAAATAGTTAACCATAATTCAGGCTTTCCATTTCAAGGAAAAATAGTCTATTAGATTTCATATCAGTATTTATTTTCTTTTGTATCAGTGAAGCAATCCTGTAATTTTAAATACCTGATTCTCCACAGCAGTGAGTGGAGTGCAAGGAGAATGTGGAGATGGAGTTAATCCCATCAAACTCAAAGCTAGACAGCCAGAATGCTGTGAAGCCCCCCACTGGTTACTACTTCAGCAGAAGGTCTGAGATATCAGTTACAGCCTATATGTTCTGGTTGCATAGATACTGGTCTCCTGGATCCATAGGTATGTTGATTCAGTGCCATTCCCCTGGACTGAACCCTTTTCTATTTAAAAATGATCTTCTGCACCAACCCTGCATAGGTCAATTTGGAGGCCAGTTCCACAGCATGCGGGAGATCACAGGGATTCCTGAGCAGCGGCCGAGCTGACTGTCTCCCACATAGTCACTATGCAAAAATTAAGTGATGCAGAAGCTTTTGTGCAAATCCTCTATGCCGGGGTATTTTTTTTCTTTTAGTGAATGGGTTACTGTGAGATGATGAATTACTCCTTTGCTCTGCTCCAGCCAGCCAGTCAACAAGCCAGGAACTGGTCATGTGACTCCCAGACCAGCAATATAAGTCACACAGGAGAAATGGCTGCCTTGTCTGCTCAGTGTCACTTCATGGCTTAGAACTCTCTCTGCTTGATAGTGGCAATGAAAGCTCCACACTTTAGCCCCCTCCAGCCTTGTTCTTACTCCAGTCACGTTCCCAGTCCTGATGTAGTCCTGCTTTCGCTCTCACTGCTTCTTGTTCTGCTCCAGCTTCACTCCTTCCTCACCCTGGGCTCCTGATTCTGATTCCAGTGAATAGGGATGACTGCTCTGGCTCCAAACACTAGGTATGACCATCTCTATACCATTTACTGACAGTGTGAGCTAGCTCCACCCTGGTCAGGCTCAGTGGCAGAAATGGTCTCCTATGGCCACAGATGCCCTTACAATAGAAGTAAAATCTCCAGGTAACCCTGCCAGTGAGATAATGGGACCAGTTTGAAGTCTCCTGAGCCAAATAATTCAGATGTAACAGGAAAATGCCTTCTTATGCTTGCAGGCCCCAACACTTCCAGGCTCCCTTGCACCAAGGTTTAGATCCAAAAATACCACTACTAGAGATATTTGATGGGAACCATTAGAGGTTTCTGGGGTTCCTCAATCAGTTTCCAAAGGGATAGCCGTGTTAGTCTAGTCCAGCAAAAAAAAACAAGGAGTCAAGTGGCACTTTAAGACTAACAGATTTATTTTTCGTGGGGGATTTTCTCCCACGAAAACTCATGCAAAAAATAAATCTGTTAGTCTTAAAGTGCCACATGACTCCTTGTTTTTTTCCCTCAGTCAATGTCATCTTCAGTCGATGTCATCTGCTGTTCCTCTTGTACTCAGCAATATACCCGGATGGCCAGACCAGTGAAGATGTCATCATCAGCCTACTGACAGGTGAAACCACTGTTCCCTTTAAGCTGCGCGGCCGTGCAGCCCGCCACAACCCCCACGCAGGGCCGGCAGCCAGAGGCCCTGCTCACAGCTCCTGTGGGACAGAGAGTTATTAAAACTCCTGTCCACAGAAGCTCTAATGGAGCATGCCCAGAATATCTGAGCATGCTCTGTTAGTGCTTCTCTGGCCCAGGAGCTGTGGCAGGGCCATGCAAGGTAAGCGGGGGGC
>ML682038.1:12702190-12725839 GCA_007922195.1 Podocnemis expansa
GGGGGGGGGGGGGGCGCCAGGATTGGGCCCGCGGCGGGGCGGGGTGGCAGGATCAGGCCTGCACAGGGGGTGGGGGGCCCTGTGCAGCGAGCAACAGGAGTTGCTCAGCTGCCGGTGGGTCTTAGAGGGAACATTGGGTGAAACTCTAGATTGGGCATCATCAGTCCTAGACTTGGGACATCCAATTCTCAATAAGTTACACAAATTCATTTGTCTTTTCACTTACGTTGGATGACTCACACTCTGTTTGCTCCACCAAAATCAGTCTGCTGTTACTCAAACAAGGCTCTTGTCCTGTTGCAGCCTATGCCACTCACTTCCATCACCTGGTCATGGATGTGGCCTGGAATGAAGCAGTACAGATTTACCATTTATATCTAGGGCCGAAAGATAAAATTAAAGAGGAACTGGCCCAGGGTGATGCTCCCCCACTTCTCCCAAAACAGGTAAACCAAATTCTAGAACAGTATCTTTGCTGTTTTATTAATACTGTCAAGATGACTGAGTCTAGCTTCTGTCTGTTGCTGAGTTTTCTTATACTTACTCTGATAATCAATCCTCTAAGGTCCATTCTATGCCATTTATGGTTTCTGCCCCCAATTCCATCCATCTGTACCTTCCTCCTCTTTGGTCCATGCATCCTCTAATTTGGTTCAACATGTCTACCATATTCAAGAGGAATTCAGTCACAGACACTTGGCCAAGAACTACAAACAATATACTGACCTTTGTCAAGGGGATCATCCTTCCATGGCAGTTGGGGACAGGGTATGGTTCTTGACTCAGCACTTGGACTCCTCCTGAACCTCAAGAAGACTAGACGACCATTACTGTGGCCTATTCCAGATCATTCAACAGATCAACTTGGTGGTCTTTCAGCTCCAGCTGGACTGTACCATAAAGATACATTCAGTGTTTTATCTTTTCTCATTAAAAAGCATGTAAACCATGCGGATGCACATAGTCATATCCACCCCCCATCTTGGTTCAGGGGCAAGAAGAATATGTGGCAATTCCTGGGCTCTAAGCTCCTCCCAGAATGACTGATTTATCTAATAGACTAAGAAGGGTATGCTCCAACTGATCATTCAGGGGAGCCAGCTCATAATATGCTTGTTCCCAACTTCCTTCATGAATTCCATCAATTGCAGCATGACAAGCTGAGTCCAAAGACATTGTGGAAGCAACGAGAGAGGGGGCAGAGTCAAGTGAGCTGATAAGTCACTCCTGTGTTAGGCTATAGCCAAACGACAAGCTAACAACTGGTCTGTGATTGCCTGTACCCCCATGTTCACTCTTACAGTACAATTATGATTATATGCAAAATATGTCATATAAAATGGCTTTGGTATGCTCAAGAGGTATTGATCATTATTGTGCTAGTAGTATGTAACAATTTCATGTGAAAGTGTTAAGTTAAATTTATCATGTGTTTTGCTTTAGTTTCTCTTGACCAAATCTGACTCTGTGTGTCAAGGTGTAATGTTACTTAAAATCCTTCTGGAATTAATAAACGTGTTTGTTGCATCTAAAGTAGTGTTTTTTGTTTGAAGTGTGTTGTAGATTCCACTTGGAATAACAAAGCTGGTACTTAATTTCTTTGTAAAACTGATGAGCTTGTATGAGGGTAAATTGTCGGTGGGCATAAATGAACATTGTAAGACTGAGGTTCCTAGAGTTACATGTGAGACTGAAGGTATTAGCTGGAGTCATTCTGTTGTACAATCCAAAGAGTGGCTGGCTAGAGGCACTCACTCACTTAACTGGGAGCAGTTTACATTCTGGAGGTTGTGTGTGAACAGTTCAGGAGTGGGGGTTCTCACAGAAGAGCAGAATAAGAGAAGCTCCAAGGATGCCAGTTCAGATTCCACCAGGAAGGGAGCATCACCTGGTCATGTGACTCCAAGGCAAGGTATATAAGCCCCACAAGAGGCAGAACAACTGAGTCTGATCAATGTCATTCCAGGGCTGGGAACTCTCACCTGCCTGGTGGTGCCAACAGACTTTCCAAGCCTTCATCTACTCCTGCTTTGTTCTTGCTCCAGCCTTGCTCTTGCTCTAATCCTGTTATTAGTCCTGCTCCAAGCTCACACGAACCTCACACTGATTCCAGCTCCAACCACTAGGCATGACTCCCCTGGTTCCAACCACTACACTTGACCACTTTGATGGCAGTTACATGCCATTAATACTAAATGACATTGGTGACAACATGCTGTGCTATTTTGTGAGCAAATAAAATAATGTCAAGACGCTTGTGTTTCATTTTGGTTCTATGTACTTTCTTAATACTGTAAAGAGACAATATAAAGAAAGCAGGAATTTCTTTTCACTTACAGAATCTTTAGGGATCATGTTACCATTAGCTCCACTATAACAGCAAATTAGAAGATAGTCACAAATGAAAGGGAATGTTAAAGACTCTTGCTCCGAAAATTGTCAACTTCAATGTAAGGTAAGAAGCAACATTTTCCACTCTTATCAGCAGTTTTTTTTCCTAAATATAAAGTCAGAACTTATGCCTGTGTCTAAAGTTTCTCTAAGTCCCATATGCCAGCTGCAAAGCAAGGGGAGTGTGTTGCTTAGGTAAGAAAGCTGCCCTTTCCCTGGAAAGTCACAACATGATAGGCATTTCTTGAAGACACCAACCTATATTGCCACATGAAGAACTGCAGTGGCTATATTTTTTGAGTAAAACCCTAATGGAAGCAAGCTGTTAAAATTTAGAACAAAAATTTTTTGCCTAACAGATATGAAGTTCACAAATTAATTGTCTGTTATCCCAGAAACACAAGTTATCTTCAAGCACTGCATATTATGACATGCTAGAATTGACTTTTTGGATTAGGGCTGCCATTTGACCTGAATTATATTTTGTGTATTGCTCTTCCACCAGGATATGGTGAATGCAGTCCAAAACATACAGTTCCCATCATCCTTAGCACTTCTGAGCCTAAGCACAGCCACCTAAATTTGTGTTTTGTTCCTTTGTAACAGATGGCTGGAAGTGGATAATACATTTTTCTGTTCAGTGTAAAACTCCCTTGTCATTTGGTGAGTGTTGTAGTAAATCATGGTTAACTTTTAGAGGTTATGATAAGCAATGTTTTTTTTAAAGAATATATAGAAGCAAGTGGCTCATAATCTGTATTGGTATTTGCGTGTAACATTCTGAGTTGAGCAAATGTATACTGTAACTTCAAGAGATGTTTAATCAGCAAGCAATTTGTGATTCTTTCAGTAAAACTTGAAATAGAGAGCACTTGCCTAAAGTCTGGCTAAATTTCTCCAATTTCTTAATTCCAAGGAGAAAAGAAAGAAAAATTGTTTTCATCACTTTTTTTTCTCCCTCTTTGTGAGTAGGGGTTAGGTAGAGCTGGAAGAAACTAGTCTAAATAACACAGAATGGTCTTTTAAACATGACAATGAACTTTAAATTTATTTGGAAAAAAAATTTACTTTACTGTACGGTCAGTAAATCAACTGTGTTGTCCCTAGAGAATATCACCAATTTCTCACCCTGTGGTTTAGGGACAACTAGTTGTCAATGGAGCATTTTCTGCTTGTCCACAGAGACAAAGAGTGCAGGCTAGTCACATGATGCAAGCTTTCCCTGTCATTTTCCAGCTGCTAAATCTCATTAAAAGACAAATAAAAATACATTCAATACTTCCCTAATGTTTCTTTTTCCTCAGAATTTCACTCAAGGAAAATAGCATGTTCAAGAATTATGAAGCAAGAAGGAAGGATGGAAGGGAAATGAAGTGGTAGGTAAAGAAGGCAGGAAGTGGTGGGGAGATAGTACTACACACTAATTCCAGAAAGTTCTGTTATAACATTATGCTGTAGAAACAGTGACATTCTGAGTTCTACATGTAAACCTTCTGCCAGGCCAAGGTGGCAGCAGCAAAAGGCCAGGTTTTATATCTAGCAATTCCTAACAATGTTAAAACACCAACTGTCTTAAGCCCCCCCTCCCCCCAGTTTTCTGGGAAATCACACACTATTAACTGGGAGCCCTAGAGCATCTGATGAAGTGGGACTTCGCCCGTGAAAGTTCATGTGGAAAAAAAATAGTTAGTCTTTAAACATGCCACAGGATCCCTTGTCTGTTTTGCTGAACTAGGTTAACATGGCTACCCCTTTGGAACTAGAGGGCAATAACTCTCCTCTTGCAAGTATGAGCCTGAGTGTGTTATATAAATCTTTTAATAATAAATCAATATCAGCACTGATTCGGGGGAGATAATACAATGCAGGATTCACAAAACTGATAAGCAGAGCCCACCCCACTCCAGTGTATGTAGGGCACATTCTTTGCTTCTCCTTTACCCTTTATGGACCAACACAGGTTTCCAAAGGGATAGCCGTGTTAGTCTAGTCCAGCAAAAAAACAACAAGGAGTCGTGTGGCACTTTGAGACTAACAGATTTCTTCTTCGCATGAGCTTTCGTGGGAGAAAATCCCACCTCCTCAGATGTTTCGAAGATGGGTGAACTTATAGAAAGGAACACAGGTTTAGCATCCACCAGTCGGGGCCAGGCTGAAGGCCTTGTTCCAGGTGTCTTCTGCCACCTCTGGGTCTCAGAGTCCCATCTGCTTGCTTTCCTCATTAAAGGATGCTGACCACTGAGCTCCTGCTGCCTGCTGGCACCACCGTCCCAGGGTCTGCCTGCTGGCAGCTCCTCCTGGCTGCTGCTCACCAGCCATGCCTGCTGGCCACCCACTTTCTGGCCACTCATGCTGGCCACAGGCACCAACTGCTGATGGTCCTCAGTCAGCTCTCCTGATTCCTTGATGGATTTCAGCTCTTAGAGGACTTCAGTCCTATAGTGATTTCAGCTCTGAATTTCTGCTCTTAGGACATAAGAGGCATGCCCTTGCTCAAAATAATATAAAAGACTCCAAAAGGAATCATTAAATCTATCTTTTAACAGTATTAGAGGTATTACACATTGCCTGGGGCATAGCTGTTTACCTGAGTCATACAATCACCAGACCAAAGTCCCTCAGACCTACCTCTTGCTTTATAATACCAGAAAAACAGGGTCTGCCTCTCTTCTGAGTTCTGTTTTGGGGACAGTGACTTTTCTATCGAAGCAGGCTAAACCCAGTTCATACAATCAAAGGACAGCACACAGTGGAAAAAAATAACATTTCATTTCCCCTTTCAGTTAAAACTCAGGTACTTGTAACCCAAACCACCCACACATACCATTTTCCATCACGCCCAGCACCAGGGTGGGTTCATCCATATAAAGTGAAATTATGCTAAGTACTTAATTATGCAAATACAGAGCCCAAACAAATAAAGTACCCCCCTTTTAGCTGGCTGAGCAAGGAAAGTTCCCAGCCACTAGACCTTGTTTACATACCTTAAGGTTAAATAATAAAATTTTCCACACAGAGTCTCTATGTGGTATATGAGGAAAGAAGATTCTCTAGTAGAGCTGTCCCATTGTCTTAAAGCTTTAGCTAGACCTTCATCTTTGAGATTCTTTTCTAAGAACATCTCTTCTATTCAAACATGTCCTTTTTATAGACAATTTTAATTACTACTCACTATATATATAGTATATTATTAAAATCCTCACTCAATATTGATTTCAGCTGCATACTAGATCACAAAAGGACATGTCTGATAAAAATGCATGCACATGTGCACACCACCACACCCTCATGTATTTTTTTTTTAAAGCAGTGCATTCCAGAATCATTTCACAAAACAGACCCTACTGTAAAAGTTTGGTCATACATCAGTCCATTAATAAATACATACTTTGTTCTCTATCCTAAAGCCATTGTTTGAAGGTTTAGACTCTTGCTTTTACAATCACAATGTCCCTCCTTGCCATCGTTGGGGTATATAGTAAATTCTCTGGTGGCCCCATTCCTATTCTAGTTGATTTTCATTGTCTTCTTTAAAATGGCTGGAATTGAGCTGATATTTAGATTGTCCATTTGCTTTCTGACTTTTTGAAGGTGACACATTTTGCAAATTCATAGATACATGTTTTATTTTATTTTGTGCCATGGATCTTTCAGTGTTGCCAAGATATGTGCTCGTTTGCATTCATCCAATTTTATTTTTTTCTCTCCAAACTTCTGGGATCCTAGCAGAACTGAATTTTTGTGCCTGAATTTATCAGTCCCATCCTTTTCTTGCTACATTAAAGTAGTCCATCTTCTTTCACCTATTCTTTTCAATTTTCCAATCCATTCCCCTATGCCAGTTACTCTGAAAGCTCCCCCTTCCTCCTCCTTTTGCAGCAGTCCATCAACTTCATATATAATTCTTGCCCTTCTCTTCAGCAAGGTTGATGTGCCCACTTCCATGCAAGATTAACCATGCATTCAAGCAGTAACTTCTACCCACAAGAGCTATGAGGAATCAATCCCTATTCATGTGGCTTGGAGTAAGGGGCTATTTAATTGTAGTGTAGACATTAGAATCAGGCTGAAGCCTGAGCTTTGGGACCCACAAGGGGGGAGGATGATAGAGCTTGAGCTCCAGCCTGAGCCCAAAAGTCTACACTGTTATTAAACAGCTCCTTTGCATAAGCCCCACATGCCTGAGGCAGCGGATATGGCCAGCCATGTGTGTTTAATTACAGTGTAGACCCTAATTGTGCAACCCTTAATTATATTGAGTATATTTACCAGTGACTTGCACCATGTGTAGTCACTTATGTGTTGCAAAGTAGATATAAAACACATAGCCTTTGATTAGGTAAAACAGATAAACAGTGGGGGAATCCTAATGTCTTTGGGCCAGATTCCAGCTCTTAAGAAGGCTCTGTGATCACTCTCAGTAATAAGCTTTCTTTGGCCAGCTCTTACATTTGTTGTGAATTTCAGTAGTGGTGGTGGTGGTGGTGGGGGTGTCAGTCAAAGGGAGATAAGCAAGCTGCATAAAATAATTTGCATATCTCCTTCACCTCCCTAATGCTCGTTTACTGTGGCATCTCCACTGTGCTGAGTCAAAGGGAAATGCCATCCCTTTGACTCAACACCACTCTTCTTGAGGGGGTGGACTTATGGCATTCACTTTGGGATCAATTGAGTGGGACTGCACTGACTACTCAATCAAACTGGAAAGATCAAACTGATGGCAGCTAATCTGCTACAATCAGTGTAGCCTAAGCCTTTGTTTTTCCTTCCAGTTATTTCTGTGAAAGGCTTTGTGTAAAGATGGTCTTATGAAGGCCTTAGCAACACACTATAGTAGGCAATGTAAGCTTTCCTCTGCTCCTTATGCACCTGCATAAGTTCAGGGAAAGTTGGGGTGCAAGGACTGCTGCTCCCTCTCATCTTTTCTCCAGAAGGAGAAGAGAGGGTTAACACAATGTCTCCTTCCTCAGCACTGGTGACTAATGAGACCTGTCCAAGATCCACAGACTTTTTCACAGTTGAGGCAGATATTTCATAATGGAAAGGGAGAATCTAGATTGTTAAGTTGAGCTGTGCCATGTTCTTCCTCCTTTTCCATTTCTCTGCTTCCTGTGTCTTCCTTGGATCTCAAAATACTGCCATCCTTGCCATAAAGTCCTTTTCCATTTTTAATTGATTGAGAACTTGGGTCTCCCGTGAGGTCATGTGAGTACTGCATATCTTCATGTTTGTTTTGAGGATGTCTTTGAAGTGCTTTTTCTGCCCACCCCTTGCCCTTTGACCATGACTCAGTTGTGAGAACATGACCTGCTTTAAGAGTTGACTTTCTGGCATTTGAAGAACATAATCATCCCAACGGAGTTGCTGGCAGATGATCATAGTTTCAATGCTGGAGTTTTAGGTTTGGCATGAGACAGAATAATGATGTTGGTGTCTGGGTCATCCTACTAGGAACAAAATGTTTTGTTTTCTTCTCTGCCATTTCATTGCCAGTAGTCAGCCTGTGCTGGGATCAATGCAAATTTCATGTTCACACCTGGCCATACCAATGCTTTAAAAAACATTATTTCATTTCTTAGATCACTTCTTTCTGCCCCCTTTAACTGCCAGTATAGGTAATAATGAATCTTAAAGGAGAATAGCTGTGGTAGGTCATACATCCTGTATCCAGTGTAATGATAACATAATTCCCACCACTGAATTTGTCATAATGGCTCCAAAATTAAATATTATTTTAGATTTCTTAACTCCACTCTGAGGGATGAAGAAGGCTGCTCCCATGGTCTCTTCTTTCATCTTTATATCTGTCAGTACATATTTGGTTGCAGTAACTTGATTAGCCATATATAAACTCAAATTTTAGCTGTCATATAGGACAAGTCTTTTTTTTTCCATTTGTTTTATTATATAGTTAATCCATATCCAGAGAGACAATTTTCCAGATATAATGTATAATTATAGGTTTTATTCTCTTCTAGTCATTCCTTTTTACTGAATTTTTACTCACATTTTAACCCTAAGAGCATGAGTGAGTTTATTGTGATAGGCTACAGTTTTTTAGCTTAATTCCCCAAATTCCTCATATATTTGTCCAGTAATCTTATCTGTGCTGTTTCCCTTGACTTTAGCCCAAAAGTCAGATCTAGCATTTTCATTTGTATATTCATAAACATTTCTCCAACAGTTACTTGCATTATGCATGGTGGCATCAGCCCTTTTCCAATCTGTTCATCCTCTCTTAAACGAAGCATCTAGCTCCTTTCCAGCTGGGTTTCATGATCAGCTAAGACTGGCTCATCCTCTGGTGCAGCCTGATACCAGGCCTCACAACTCTATCCCAGGGCACTACCATAATATAAATGTTAATGACGAATAACAACAACAATATCAATAATAATAGTTTGTCACTGCCATATCATCTCACCGGCTGATTGCTGAAGACAGAGGAGGGGGAGGTGTGGGTTAGCTCTGGGACAGCATTTCTTAACCTTTAGTGGAAGAGGCAACATCTAAAGGTATTAATTACTTTATGTGGAACAGCTGAGGAAAATGTTCTCAAAAAAGCCAGTAACAATGAAAGGAGATTGCTGTGGCTGGGAAATTTTAGTTTGCTCCTTCCCCTCCTCCCCACTCAGTCCTCCCCCACAACTGGTAGGGGTCGGGTTGCATCAGAGAACACCTGCTCTATGTCTGTGGAGCACCAATGTTCCATGAACACTGGTTGAGAAGCACTGCTCCAGAGAATGCCAGCTCCTGGAGGAGGGGATCTGACTGCCCAGTGCTTGTAGACACATGGACTTTAAGGTCAGAAGAGACACTTATAATTACCTAGTCTGACCTCCTGCACAACATAGGTCACAGAACTTCACCTACTTCCTCCTGTAATAGATGCCTAACCTATGACTGAGTGACTGAAGTCCACATATAATGGTTTAAAAATTTTAAGAACAGAAAATCCACCAGTGAGTGACCCATGCTCCACACTGCAGAGGAAGATATAAAACTCTGAGGGCCTCTGACAATCCGCTCTGGGGGAAAATTGATTCCTGAATGCAAATATGACTATTACTTAAACCCCGAGAATGTGGGCAAGACTCACCAGTCAGACACCTAGGAAAAATTCTCTGCAGTAACTCAGAACTCCTCCCCCTAAGATTCTATCAGAGTCCACTGAGCATATTTAGTGGTAGTAGTCAAAGATCAGTCAACTGCCAAATTAGACTGTCCCATCATATTATCCCCTCCATAAACTTGTCAAGCTTAATCTTGAAGCCAGTTAGGTTTTTTTGTGTCCATTGCTCCCCTTGGAAAGCTGTTCCAGAACTTCACTCCTCTGATGTTAGAAACCTGGTTCTAATTTCAAGTCTAAACTTCCTGATGACCATTTTATAGTCAATTGTTCTTATGTCCACATCCACATCAGTGCTGAACTTATATAACTCCTCTTCCTCCCTGCTATTTATTCCCCTGACATATTTATAGGCAGCAGTCATATCTCCTAAGAGCTCTGATAGGTTGGGCATGCTCTGCAAGGAGACCTCCAGTATGAAGCTCTTCCTAAATGGCACTCATGTCTCACAGTGAGAGGAGCTGTCAGCTCCCACTGCAGCCTTAGAGGCCAGAGAAACTCTGTACCTATATCAGTTATTGGGGAGTGGGGGCAGGGGAGGGCTTACCCCTGGTTGCTTTTCTTTGTTCACATCCCTGCACCAAAGACCTACTTAAGTTATTGAAATGATTAATTATATTCATTGATAATTTTTTTCTCATTTCTTGGCTGAATTTGTCTAATTTCAGTTTCCAGACATTTGTTATGCCTTGGTCTGCTAGAATAAAAGGTCCTCTAACTTAAAAATTTTTCTCCCCATGTAGTTAGTTATACATGGTAATCAAGCCACCTATCTGCTTTTTGCTGGATAAATTAAATGGATTACAGTTCCTCAGTATCTTAGTGTAAGATAGGTTTTTCAACTTCTTAATAATTCTTGTATTTCTTTTCTGAACTCTTTACAGTTGCCAATATCCTTTTTCAAAGGATGAACACTAGAATTTGCAAAAGTACTCCAGCAGTGGTGTCACTAATGTTGTATACAAAAACAATATCACTTCTATACCTCCAGTTAATATTTCCCTCTTTATATGCTTCCAAAGGATCCCAAATAGCAATCTTAGCCACAGTGTTGCAATGGGAATTCATGGTCCAATAGTTAACCACCATCATACCTAACTCTGTTTCACTCACTGCTTTCCATCACACAGTCCCCCATCCTGTAAGTATATTCTAAATGTATCGCCTTGCATTTGACTGTATTAGAATTAATGTTATTCAAATGAGTCCACTATACTAAATGATGCTGTTTGCTCTATGGATGTCATCCTTATATATAATCATTAAAACTCCTACAACCTTTGTATCAACTTTTGTATCACTTTTACTAAAAACAATTTATATTTTTTTTCCTTTTGGATTAGATATTGAAAGCAGTGGGCCACAAGCAGAGCTTTGAGAAACCCGTCTAGAAAAAACCTGATTAGTTGATGATTCTCCATTTACAGTTAATTTTTAAGTCACTTTTAAATCCAGGTTTGGAGTTAGTTTTCCTTTGGGTGAGAGCATTGATATAAGGATTACAGAAGCAAGTTCTCAGGGAGCAGGACCCTGAGAAGAGGTAGCATCAGTATAAGCACTTTAGTGATCCTGAGTGGAGCAGAAGACTTATTAGAGCAGCAGAAAGGAAAAGATGGGAGGCCCAAAGGAAAATCCAAAAATCTGGGAACCAAAGAGAGGCTGTGTTAAACAGAAGCTTTGGGGAAGAAGTTTGGGGGGGGGGGGGGCTTGAAGATAGGAAGTGAGCCAGGGAAATAATAGCATGTCTGAAGAAACAGACCTAATCGCTTTATGTAGGCTCCCTGAGCTGAAACCCAGGGTAAAGTGGGTTTAGTGTTCCCTTCAAGTCGTTGAGGAAAGGGTGTGCAAGCCTAACAGTGGGGATTTAGTCCAGGATGCTGTTGAAGATGTACTGCAAAAGACAGGCCAAGGAATTGGCCAAAGGTTGGATGGTTCATAGAATCATAGAATCATAGGGTTGGAAGGGACCTCATAGGTCATCTAGTCCAACCCACTGTCAGATGCAGGACTACTCCCACTAAACCATCCCAGTCATGGTTTTGTCCAGCTGGGCCTTAAACACCTCCAAAGATGGAGACTCCACCACCTCCCTTGGGAGCTCATTCCAAGGCTTCACCACTCTCCTAGTAAAAAAGTTTTTTCTAATAGCCAGCCTCGACCTCCCTAACCACAACTTGAGACCATTGCTCCTCGTTCTGTCCTCTGTTATTACCGAGAACAGTCGAGCTCCATCTTCCTTAGAGCATCCCTTCAAGTAGTTGAAGGTTGCTATCAAATCCCCCCTCAATCTTCTCTTCTTCAGACTAAATAAGCCTAATGCTTTCAGTCTTTCCTCATAGGGCTTGTGCTCCAGCCCTTTAATCATTTTGGTTGCCCTCCTCTGAACTCTCTCTAGCATGTCCCTGTCCTTTTTGTAGTGGGGAGCCCAAAACTGAACACAGTATTCTCGATGTGGCCTTACCAGTGCAGAATAGAGGGGAATGATCATATTCCTTGATCTGCTGGTAATACTTCTTTTGATGCAGCCCAGTATGCCATTGGCCTTTTTGGCAGCAAGAGCACACTGCTGACTCATATCTAGCTTCCCATCCACCATGACCCCCAGGTCCTTTTCTACACTGCTGCTACTTAGCTGAATGTTTCCCAGCCTGTAGCGGTGCATGGGGTTTTTTCATCCCACATGCAGGATTTTACACTTGTCCTTATTGAAGCTCATAAGATTTCTATTGGCCCACTGTTCCAATTTATCTAGGTCTCCCTGAATCCTGTCCTTGCCCTCCAATGTGTCTACTGTTCCCCCCAGCTTGGCGTCATCTGCAAACTTACTGAGAATGCAGTCTATTCCATCATCCAGATCATTGATGAAAATGTTGAACAGAACCGGCCCAAGGACCGACGCCTGGGGCACCCCACTCGTGACTGGCTGCCAGCTAGACATGGAACCATTGATTCCTACACCCTGAAACCGTTGATCAAGCCAGTTTTCTATCCACCTTATAGTCCACCTATCCAACCCATACTTCCTTAATTTGCCAGTGAGAATGCTGTGGGAAACTGTATCAAAAGCCTTGCTAAAATCAAGGTATATGACATCAACGGTTCTTCCTCCATCCAGAAAACCAGTCATCTGATCATAGAAGGAGATGAGATTGGTCAGGCATGATTTACCCTTGGAAAATCCATGCTGACTGTTCCTGGTCACTTCATTTTCCTCTTAAGTGTTTGAGGATGGATTCTTTGAGAATCTGCTCCATAATTTTTCCGGGGATTGAGGTGAGGCTGACTGGTCTATAATTCCCTGGATCCTCCTTTTTCCCTTTCTTGAAAATAGGCACTACATTTGCTTTTTTCCAGTCCTCTGGCACCTCCCCCATTCTCCATGAGTTTTGAAAGATAACAGCCAGCGGTGCTCCTATCTTATCGGCCAATTCCCTTAGCACTCTTGGATGCAGTTCGTCCGGCCCCATGGACTTGTGCACATCCAGCTTCTTTAAGCAGTCCCTAACCTGACCTTCCGTCACCAAGGGCCTGTCTTCTTCTCTCCCATCTGCCACACCCATGGTAGTGGGCTGGGAGCTGACCCCGCCCGTGAAAACTGAAGCAAAAAACGCATTGAGCACCTCAGCTTTTTCCTCATCCTCTGTCACAAGGATACCTGCCCTATTCAGCAAGGGGCCTACACCATCCCTGATCCTCTTCTTGTTATTAACATACTTGTAGAACCCCTTCTTGTTATCCTTTACATCTCTCGCTAGCCGCAACTCCATTTGTCCTTTGGCCTTTCTGATTTTACCTTTGCAGTCCCTAGCAATATCTTTATATGCCTCCTTGGTCATCTGACCAAGCTTCCACTTCCTGTAAGCTTCCTTTTTATGTTTAAGCTTAGAGCAGAGTTCTCTGCTAAGCCATTCTGGCTGCCTCACATGTTTGTTCTTTCTCCTAATTGGAATGGCAACTTCCTGTGCCCTTAGCAGGGTTTCTTTAAAATATAACCAACTCTCTTGGACTCCTTTCCCCTTCAGATTAGCTTCCCAAAGGATCCTGCCCATCAGTTCCCTGAGGGAGCCAAAATCTGCCTTTTTGAAGTCCAGGGTTTTTGTTTTGCTTCTTTCCTTCCTTCCTTCCTTTAATCAGCATCCTGAACTCAACCATGTCATTGTCACTACTGCCTAGCTTGCCATTTACCTCTATGTCCCTGATCAATTCTTCCCTGTTTGTGAGCAGCAGGTCGAGTGGTACAAGATCCCTAGTTGGTTCCTCTAGCATTTGTACTAGAAAGTTGTCCCCAACATTCTCTAAAAACTTCCTGGATTGCCCATGCACTGCTGTATTGGCCTCCCAGCAAATGTCAGGGTAATTGAAGTCCCCCATGAGCACCAGGGCCTGTGATCTAGAAGCTTCCGCTAGTTGTCCATAGAACACCTCATCCACCTCCTGCTTCTGGTCTGGTGGTCTATAGCAGACACCCACCACAACATCCCCCTTGTTGCTTTCCCCTCTCAATGTAACCCACAGACTTTCTACTGGCACGCTTCCACTTCCATAATGGAGCTCTGAGCAGTCATAGAGCTCTTTTACATATAACGCTACTCCTCCCCCTCTTCTTCCCTGCCTGTCTTTCCTGAACAGTTTATACCCATCCATGGCAGAGCTCCAGTCTTGCACACTATCCCACCATGTTTCCGCTATTCCTATAATATCATAGTTCCTTGTCTGTGCTAGTATTACCAATTCTTCTTGCTTATTTCCCAGGCTCCTCGCATTAGTGTACAGGCACCTAAGATACCCGGTTGATTGCCCTACTTTGTCATGTTGATTTCCAATTCTATTACATAAACCTCCTTGCATTTTTTCTTGGAGTTCTCCCCCACTCTCCTCACATATTGGGGCTTCAGTAGAGCACTTAAGACAATTATTTGATTCCCCCCCCCATGTTCCAACTACCTGCTCTTTTATTGCTGTTGATACAGTCCCAGCACCCCCCAAGTTCCACCCCTTCCCCCAAATCACCCACAATGTTACTTACCTGTGGGCTTTGGTCTCCTTCCCCCGTTGAACCTAGTTTAAAGCCCTCCTCACTAGGTCAGCCAGTCTGTGCCCAAACACGCTCTTCCCCTTCCTGGACAGGTGAAGGCCATCTCTGCCTATCAGTCCTCTGTCCTGAAACAGGACTCCATGGTCAAGGAAGCCAAATCCCTCCTGACCACACCATCTTCGCAGCCAGGCATTCACCTCTAGGATGCATCTGCTTCTCCTGAGGCCTCTAGGCTTGACTGGAAGGATCGAGGAGAACATTTGATTTAAAGGTTCTTTTGTGTTAGACCTGTATGCTGGACTTTTAGTTCAGGGGGAACTGAACTTTACGTGACTTGCTTAGAGGGCCGAGCCATGGAAGACTCAGTGAGAAGACGACAGCTGGTAAGAGTTGAAGATTAGGGTTTCTTGCAGCATTACACATAACATAAAGGGGCACTATTGGTGCTGATTATACAATTATACCTCCCAGTTTTGTTTTTTGCTTTGTGAAGCTGTTCTTTTAAAAGTATCTATCTATCTACCTACCTATCTATCTATCCATCCATCCCTGGTGAGGATTGTATTCTGTCAGAACATAACAAAGGCAATTATACTATAATAACTTGCATCTAGGTAACCATAGTATTTAATTCAGTAAAAATTTATCTTTTTCCATCAGCCTCTCTTGATTGTTTAAATGTATAATCTTAATGTTCTTGTAGTAACTCACATAAAAAAGCTACTGAATTATAATAGTTACACTCCTTACTCATAATCAGGAGTGACACGGGCTCAAGAAAAGATCTGTCCCACAACTCCCCAGTCCCTGGGCCCCACACTCTCTGGTCCTGATTTGGGACCCAGGACCAATCCTGCCTGGGGACCAAGGCGGGGCCCAAATTGGGCTCCTGCCATGGGCAGCCTGGTCCCAGCCCAGGTAAGACAGCCACCACTGTGGGCAACCTGGCGGTAGACGCCGGAGCACTGAGGCTGGGACTCGGGGCTCAAGCCCCGTTTGCCCAGTGCTAGCAATGCCATTGCTCATAATCTTACAGAAAACACATTTCCTTTACTAAAGTTTAAAGCAGCTATGCGATGCAATCTAGCATTTCTTGCCATATAAATTTTTATCTACAGATGCCACAGAAATCTGCAAATATTAAACAAGGTGCATACAGTGTGGAGAGAAAATACAGCTGCTAAGTGTAAATGTGTTGGGTTGGAAACAAAGAATCAAACCAACTCACTGAGATTTCAAGGTATCTGTTCTACTGCTCCACCCCCCCCCCCCCAGAAAGGATGAGAATGAGGATATGCATACCTTAACAATACCAAAAGACTCAGTTACTACCTGTATCAAAGAAAACCAACTCTGGTCTGTAGCCTATAGATCTAGCCTGCTTGCTTTTATATATCACTCTTCCTCACATACAGTTTAAGTATAGATTTATGTTTCCTTATACTTTTATGTATTTGTTTTATATTAACAAAATCATTGACATATATATTTAGCAACGTCAGAATGCAAGAGCTTGCAGGCCACATCCTGTATGAAAACTAAGCATACATATGTTTAGGGTCTTTGGCCCAGAAAAAGAACAAGAAGCTCCCAAATCCAGTTATGACTTTAGTGGTTCAAATCCAGTTATGACTTCAGTAACTCAACAGACTGCTCCTTCAGAACTCAATAGTCAGGAAGTATCAAAATGGGGGTGGGAGGGCGGCTGAATTAGGACTAGATGAACTTCACCAGTCCACTGCAAAACCCATCAAAAGAGCCAGAAATAACAATTAGTGTGATGAACATACTATCTAGAACAGTAGTCATCAAAGTTTGGGTCGCAACCCAGTACTGGGTTGCAGACCTGCAGGTCCAGGGTCACAGCACTGGTGCTGCACCTGGGAGTGGGGGAGGCTGCCTCTTGCTCCCCTGCCGGCTGGCACAGTTCTCTGGGAAGCCTGGCGGAGGGGGAGATGTGTAGATGAGGAGATCCTAGAGGTAGGGAAAGGGACCCAAGCCCCATAGTTGCCCCCTGCTTCCATGGGTGACTTTGCAGAGCTGGAGGTGGTCTGCCCAGTGGCCGACTCTGCCCATCACCGATTTCCCCGTGCTCCAGCCCAAGAGAAGAGAAAGCAGTGCCCAGGAGTGCAAGGAGGGACCGGGATACTCACTGTGAGTCCTGCAGCCTGCCCTGCCCTTTGTCTGGGCTCCTGCTTTCATTGCTTCCCAGCTCCCCTTCAACTCAAACCTCCTGCCAGCTCCCAGGGCAGCTCCCACCCTGAGCCCTTGGGTGACAGCCCCTTCAGGCTGGGAGCTGCTCTCCTTTGGTAGGCTTGTGCTTAATTAGCAAGGAAAGGACTACTGAGTCGGCATCAGTTTTGTTCTGCTTTCATAACTGATGTGGCCAGGCCAGAAGTGCCTGGGTTGTGAACTGCTGAGCCTGGAGGGGCAGGGCTTGTCTCTGGTTCAAAGTGAGCACTGGGTGCTCAGCTGTTGTGCAGTGCTAGGCAAGCTGGTGCTTTATAAGTAACAGGCCACTTTGGTTGGGCAGAGTTTTGAACAGGCTACAGAAGGGCCCACTGTCTACTTCTTATAGGGATTGATCTGAGGGGGAAGAGATTAATGTTGCACATTAAGCAAGCAGGTTGGCAACAATCCACTCAGTCAGACTGATGGAGCCTCAAAATAAATGAATGCAGGTTTGCAAAGTATGACATCCCTAGTTATTTATGACAAGTTACAAAGGGGTGGCCATGTAAGTCTAGTTCAGCAAAACAAACAAGGAGTCCTGTGGCACTTCTAAAGACTAACATTTATTTATTGCATGAGCTCTCATGAAAGCTCTTATGATGCTTAACTGTGTTAGTCTTTAAAAGTGCCACCAGACTCCTTGTTTGTTCTCCTTATTTATGAACATCACTGGAGAATGCTTTTTAAATTTAGCTTATTTCTCTTCTAAAAAACCAGTGCTATTTAAAAAATTGTTATCACCTGCTGTTGTACATGGTGCATGTCGAACACCTCTTATCACGAGTATATTAAATGGAAATGAGGAATAGAAGGCCAGTGTCAGTGCTCCCAGATCTTTTCCCCAGTTATCTTTTCAGATCTGGTACAAATAGAAGACTGCTCCACAGACAGTTTGCAAAAGAGTGCACCCAAACAAAAACCACCAAACAAGACTGTCTCAGACTCCAAGATCTGGTCCAGAGGGGAATTTTTTTACCAGGTATACCACTGTAGTTATACCATTGTAGCCCTGCGCAGACACACTTATTTCAGTGTAAAAGGGCCTTTTCCATCTTAGATCAGCCATCTTTCCAAGCAACATAAGATAAATTGAATAAAAACTATGCTTATACTGGAATAAGGATGTCCACCTGGGGAATGATACTAGTATACCTGGTAACTATTTCTGTTTCAATTCACTCTTGGCTTACTCCAGCATAACCTTTCCATGTAGACATACCTTAGTCTGCAACTGAAGCATGTACACAATAATGATAGGTTTTTATTTAATGTTATATGTAGTTTAGGAGTGTGGGAGTTCTCCCCCCCCCGCCCCCTGTTAAAGCTAAGTTTAGGTTGAGTAGGATGTGGTTGCTTAATGATAAATGTATTCCATGGCATACTCCTAGCACAGGCTAAAGACAGCAGCATTGACACTGTAGATCCATGATCGTCAAAGTTCGGGTTGCGACTTGACCCAGTGCTGGATCGCAGACCTGCAGGTACTGAGCTGTGGCACCAGTGCTGCACCCAGGGTAAGGGGGGGGTGGCTGCCCCTTGATCCCCAGCTGGCCTAAGCTGTTACTGGGAGGGTGGGCATCCCCCCCGCAGCCATGGTCACTGTTCAATGTTCTGGTGGCAGCCACTTATTTTCAGTGGAGGGTTGCCACATGGCAGAGAGGTCTGGAGCTGGATCCCAAGGAAAAAAGTTTGACAATCACTGATATGGAACCATCTGGAAAGAAGGAAGGTATGTCCATAATGTGTTGTTAATACACATGAACTTGCAAGCCCATAGGAGAAGCTTACCCTGAGACTGTGGGGATAACAAAGCTATGTTTAAATGTGAAGATGGACCTATATTGCTTAAGGTAGGAAAAGGGCAAACAGTATTGCCAGAGTTTGTTCACCAACTACTATTTCTTTTTTTCTTTTGTTTATTTGGATATTTATTTTAAAATACTTATGTATTATCAATAGTCTTAGGCTTAGTCTATATTGATGGTGGCAAAATCACTGTCGTAAGCGCCATCTTCCGGGTGCGATGGAGCAGTCTGTGTAGACCTGCTCACTCACTCCAGAAATTGCCACAGCAACTCCAGCCCTGGAACTGGAGTTGCTGCAAGCTGACTGGAAGCATTTCCAGTCAGCGTAGCCTAGGGTGTAGCAAGGGATTAGTACATTGTTGGGAGGTATGCCAGGTATTTTATGACTAACATTTATTTATCACATGAGCTTTCATGGGAGAAAATCCCACTTCATCAGTATCTGACAAAGTGGGATTTTCTCCCAAGAAAGCTCATGCAATAAATAAATTTGTCAGTCTTTAAGGCTATGTCTACACCTAAAAACCTTTGTTCGAAGTTAGCTTGAACTAAACATATTATTTTTAGTTTGAACTAACTTTTTAGTTTAGAACAAACTTCAAACTAAAAAACCCAGCACATTTGAACTAAAAGTTAGTTCAAACTAAAAAAAATCCTCATTTAGTTAGAACTAACCACTAGTTTGAACTTTCTTAGTTTGAACTAACATGTCCCCAATGCTCTAGTTTGAACTAAACTTTGAAATAAGTTCAAACTAAGCAGTTAGTTTGGACTAACCAGCCAAACTAACTAGTTTGAACTAACCTTTGATTAGTTTGAACTAAAATTATTTTTAGTTCGAACTAGCCAAAGGCTAGTGTAGACAGGGTTCAAATTAGTCCAGACTAAGTTTGCTTAGTTTGGACTAATGTGCTAGTGTAGACATAGCCTTCATGCCACAGGACTCCCTGCTTGTTTTGTTGAAGTAG
The DNA here is from genome assembly GCA_007922195.1 of Podocnemis expansa. Lineage (NCBI taxonomy): Eukaryota > Metazoa > Chordata > Testudines > Podocnemididae > Podocnemis > Podocnemis expansa. The sequence goes on from ML682038.1 coordinate 12,721,751, forward strand.
GATAACATGGCTATCTCTTTGGAATAAGGTATTTTAAATACCTTGCATTTCTTCTGTCAACTGCCACCGAAAAGTGTGACAAGTATAGACTAGGGCTTAATGTTATAGCTCTTAGTTCTAGTTCTACCTTTCCATACCAAAGTTGAGGGACCAGACATCTCTCTCAATCGGGTCTGCAGAAAAGGGTGTGAGTATATTAATCTAAAACATACAATAGAAATATAGCATAGGTATATCTTAAAATAAAATAAGAAATATAAAGATAAAATAAAACTATTCAAACCATTATCCATTGTGTTATCTATTTATTCACTTAATTTGATTTTTCCATATATTCGTTTATCTTAAATGCTTATCTGCTTATCATTTTATGTTATTTTAATAAAATCTCTAAAAATATACATATTTGGTCAGTGGCATTGAATATTCCTGTCCTGCATCCAAAGAGGCCTTTTGAAAACCTTTGTAGCCTGATTCGAGGATTAAGGACCTCATTGACTTCAGATTAAATCAATTGGTGAGTCTTTAACAGTATACAAATAACTTAAAGTCAGGCAACAAATATCTTTCTGGGGTTCAAAAGCCCCAAATCCTTTAGTCAGTTGCCAAAACCTGCAGCTTCCACCTTGACAATTTCTACTGTGTAGTTACTGTCAGTAAAGAGTATTTGCAACTTACTAAGAACTTTGGCTAGCATATATTAAATGCAATTTTGAAATTAACGTGGGATATGGTATTGGGAAGGAGTATTAAAGAAGGGAGTTTGACTGCATTGTATAATACAAGGTTTCTTCCCTTGAAATTCAGGTCCATGCTACGTAATTTAACTGTAGTGTGCTTGCACAGGACATGGTGCCTTGGTTAATAGCTATCTTTGGCATTTCTAAATCATCCATCATCTTAGTATTTTGGTATCAAGCTGTAATACCATGCTAGCAAGTTATATCAAAATCCTTTTTAAATGTAATAAGGAATACTTTATAAAATCTAAAAAAAACACAGTTGCCATGCTAATATGCCAAGATGTTGCATAGTATTTGTCTGTTCATGGAAACTAGAGTCTTGATGTTGTTATCTTAACATGCTCACATAATGGCATGCATACAGAGTTCTTGAGAAGTTCATTTGGAAGTAGGTGGTGGGGGATGTTTTTCCAGCTTCTTTCAATGTTTTATTAACTCTGGCTAAACTGTCTGAGACATCTAAATAAGCATCTAATTGTATTTGGATTTTATTTTATAAAAATGGAAACATGCTTGTATAGGTCCATCTAAAATTTAATCTTTAAAAACTGACTTGCAAATGCAAATATGTGTGACTATAATGAGCTTTTTTTGCTAATTACCATGAATCAATACACAAATGAAGTTCATATTGTGGTTTTGATGCAGTTTTCAGTTTAACAGACTATAATTTCCATAATCTGTAGCAGCTGCACAAATTTTGTTACAATTGGCTGGATTTACTTTGCCCTTATAAGCTATCTCTGTCCACACTTTACAGTCACCTGAAGTATCCCCTAACATGGAAGCTATTTATGCTTGAAATGTTTAAATGAACCAATACAAATATATCCCAGAAAGATACAATTTCCTGCTAAGCAGAATTTGATTCAGCATAATACAGTCCTATATACTGGAAAATAATTACTTGCATCCGTGCATCATATGGATGACAGTGTTTTGCTATCATAAGAAAATGATTGCTTATAAGCTAATGATTTTTGCCTTTTCAGGTGGGTGCTTAACTAACCTGACTGAAGTAGGGCAGGTAGGAGATGAGATGAGAGAAAAAAATATCAATGGAAGGAGAGTTCTTCTTTGCCAGTTTGGTTTCCATTGGACAAAGGCATATTAGCTCTTGCCATAGTTGAGATATTTGCTATCTATTGTGACTAAATAAGTTCATCACAGAATTAGTCCTACTCAGCTGCCATGCTCTACATCCAGTTCCTTTGCTTACTGGGGGCCAAGTGATTTCATTTTATGACAACTATCTTTGCTTTCATCCTTCTCTTCCGATCAGTTCCTCATTGTTCCTTCCCTCTCTCCCAAGCACTGTCTTCATATATCTGTTTCCCTTTACACACCTTGACTTTTTACATGTTTTTCTAGCTCCCCTTTTGCAGTCATCTAAGTTTCTCTTTCTTGCACACAGACAAAATTACAGGAATATGTATAGAACAATACATTATTCATTATAAAATGTGTATTATAGATATGAGTTTTGAAGATAATATTACTTACATGTGCAGTTTTTTTTCCATATGGAAGTTGTGCTGATCACAGTGCGCTAGTTACTTCTAATATATGTTTTCCGCCCCCATAGACTAGAATTGCTTGGTGCGCATATACGTTACAGAGGTTAAAGTCATCTGTTTTCAATTGAGATAGCATAAAAGTTAGTAGATTCTTTCAGTCTGGTGATCTAGTTCCAGAGAGGGTGCTTAATGAAATACCTACATTTCCTGGAACACCAATGCCATTCTTCCTTGTTCCGAAGCACAGAAACTGGTAAGAGCCTCAGTTAGTGTAGATCACCATACCTCCACCAAGTCAACTGAAATATGACTATTGACAGCAGTGCAGGATGTGGACCACTAAATGTCGTGCAGTTTATTGTGTCACACTATAACATAGATACAGTACCTCTTGGCAAAGGGTTCTCTATTCTTTTCAAAGAATTCCCACCTCACAACTGATTACACATCTTTCAGAACATTATCTATAAATAGTAACACACAGTATTTTTAGAACGCCTGTAATTTGTCAAGATTAATCATCATTGTGAGATGTATGCACAGATAATATTTAAAGAATAATGTATTTATACTGATAGTATGTTTTATGGACTTGGAGCAAAAAACAAAGTAAAGATTTGTTACCAGGATGTTTTGGTAATGACACATTCAGGCAAGAGGGAGTTGTCACTCTCCCCTGTCTGGACAGCAAGGCAATGCAAGGACACAGGTGCTGAAACTAGGGGTGCTGAGAGGGCTCCATGTTGAAGTGGTTTCTATCATATACAGAGTTTACAGTTGCTTCAGTGAGCATCAGCACCCCCATTAAACAAATTGTTCCAGGATCCCTATGCAAGGCTCTACTGTTTAGCCTTGTTCAATACTAAAACTGAATAGGAAACCATCAGAGACAGTGACAAACAGTTAAAAATACTTGAATGTGAAAAAGAAGCTTTACAAAAGACAGGATGTTTTCTGTACAACAGAGTGTGAGGAAGGAACACAATGGATCCATTCACTGAGGAAACCTCTTGAGGAGTGGGAAGGGAGTAGAAGACATTCATGGATGCTTGGAATCTAAGTTTGTCTGTAGCCAGCAGGCTCTGCCAAAGACTGAACTACTTTTTTGGGGAAATCTATTTTGTTATATAGCCAGAGTGGCCAACCTTATGGAACTCAAGAGCCACAAAAGTTGATTATTACACCTTTGAGAGCCTCACTGAGGCATATAACTGCATACTTTTACCTACTCCAAAATTACTAAGCTTAAAATTCATCACACACTTTAATTTTATCGTAAAAAACAGGGCAAATATTGATCCTACTAATGCCAGATTCTAATAATTACTTAGGGTTACCATGAAAACAGCTTATACAGTAAAAAATTAGTTGTCACTGCAGGCTAGTGGCAAGGTTTTAAAATCTGGGCAGTAACTTGTCAGTGCAGTACCTGAAAGCTCTCTCAGATGCTGATCTCTAAGTATTGCACAATGTTACAATTTAACAAATTTCATTGTGGAACACAATGCTTCACAGCAGTAAGTTGTGCCAAAAATTGAAAGTAATCTACATTGTTTTAAATTTTTCTCCTTCGTATTCTTGTTTCTTATTATTCCATGCCATGTTTAGGACTTGTAAAACATGATTTTATTTTAACAAAGAGTAAACTGCATTAGGGCCTATGAAAAAATCTAAACATGCCACAGCTTCCCCAAACATGCTGCGTTTCTTCCCCAGTCTCTGATCATGCTGGCGCTTCCCTGCCATCTCCGACCATGCCTCACTTCTTCCCCCACCATGCTGCCACTTCCCTGCCATCTCTTACCATGCAGCTGCTTCTCTGCTGTCCC
>ML682038.1:12725849-12739741 GCA_007922195.1 Podocnemis expansa
CCACTTCCCTGCCATCTCTTACCATGCAGCTGCTTCTCTGCTGTCCCCAACCATGCCACGCTTCTCCCCCACCACCCGTCTGACCATGCTACCACTTCCCTGCCATCTCTTACCATGCAGCTGCTTCTCTGCTGTCCCCAACCATGCCACGCTTCTCCCCCACCACCCATCTGACCATGCTACCGCTTCCTTGCCATCTCTTACCATGCTGCAGCTTCTCTGCTGTCCCCAACCATGCCACTGCTTCCGCTGCTTCCCTGCTGGCCCCGACCACGCCGTGTTTCCCTGTTGGCCCCGACCGTGCCGTGCCTTCCTCACATCTCTGACCATGCCACTGCTTCTGTGCTGTCCCCGACCATGCTGTACTTCTCCTCCTGTCTTTGACCATGCTGTGCTTCCTTGCTGTGCTCTTCTGTGAGCCACACTTTTCTTTCATAAGCCACAGTTTGGCCATGCTGGTTATCTAGGCCAGTAATAAATTTGTTATATAGGCAAGTAATAAATGTACTGTAGTTTCAGGTTCTCATTTTATGTTTGTAATTTAACCACTTGGTTCTACCACACTCTTATTTTTAGTTAAATTTATATCCTGACTTTAATAACTTACTTTTGTTTTATTAGACATGCTCACAAATACTATGTGGTTTACAGGAATGCTGGTTTAAGATAAAACTGGTAAACTAGGTACTTTGCACCTTCGGGTTTGCAGTACTTGCAATCTCAATGAGCAGTGAGTGTCAGGGGCTGGAAATCACAGGAATGATTCAAAGAGATTTGAGTGCACCTTCTGTTAACCTGCAAGATGTGGGTGGTTTTTGAAGCTTTCCCTGGGAAAGGCAAGCTCCCTGGACCCTGCCCTCTCTTTCCCCTAGGCCCTACCCCCATGTGTGCCCAAGCCAAGATCCCACCCCAGGCCTCTTCCCCTTCCCCTAACCACAGTAACTAAATAGGTCTATGGCTGACTTCCTCCTCTCCTTTCCTTCCCTCACCCCTACTTATGCTCACCACTCCTCTTCCAGCTTGATAGGCAGCTGCCTGTGTGCCCCTCCAAAGGGAGGAACTAGGTCAGCATGTGATGGGGGCTGGCTGCTGTAGGATGACTCATTCACTCAGCCTGTTCCTCCCTCCCTGGGTGACTGTGGCAGTGACCAGACCTACAGACCTAAGTGCAAACAGAGCCCCTCATCAGGAAGCTTGGGAGAGACACATAAATTTGGCCAGGAGGAAAGAAAGGTGCAAAGAGCCATGTGAGAGGAGATGAGCTGGGGGAGAAGTTCCACTTCCTAGCAGAAAGATGGGGTGGGTGACTGGGTAAACTCTGTCATGAGTTTCCTGCCTCCACATAAAATCCCAGTGTTCTATGAGCCAGGAGGAGTGCATATGAATGAAAGATGGAAACACTTAGCCCTTCTAATGGTATTTCCATCTGATGACCTCAAGGCACCTAAGCAAAAACAGTGAATTAAGCTACACGATACTCCTCTGAGACAGGCAACTATTATCCTAATTTGTGAATGAAGAAACTGAGGCACAGGCTTATTGCCTTTTAAGATCATTAGAAAGACTGCCCTTGATCAAGCATTAAATGACTGGTAGTCCAATGTCACAATGCAAGTCTGTGACAGAGGCCCATTATAAACCCATACATCTTCACATTCCTCACTCTGCTTCCACTACATTCTGGCTTACTTTAACCCCTGCATAAGGCCACTCATCTGAAAGTACTTCACAACACGGACATAGGGGAATCATGTAGTGTGAACTGCAGAGAACTCATTTATATGCCTCAGTGTTTTGAGGGGTTTGGTTGGCCCTAGCCAGATTTGTCCCTTCAGTTCTAGGGAATCAAGGTGTTTCAAATCTTGCTGTATAGCAGTGTTTCTCCAATCAAGGCACTGTAACCAGTACCTAATTGTGCCATCACAAGATGTGGAAAATGGTATTGAAATTGAAAGAGAAGACTTCACTCCTATTTCCTGCAAACTCATTCTCTGTCAAGCTTTGAAACACAAAGTATAATTGCAAATTTTAATCATAATTAATGATTATTAAATAATTTAATAAATAATTGATTATAAATTTATAATTTATAATTATTTATTAGACAATGTTACTGATTATTTAACTGTTTCATAGTAAGTGTGAAAATGTTCAATTTTGAATAAGGGATTGCCAGTTCTAAATTGTTGAGAAATGCTGTTTTACATCATCAAGTTGTCCTCTCTGAGCTTGCAAGGTTCTAAGTGCTCTCAACTCCCATCATTTCAGCTGGAAACAAAAAATGGCCAGTGTTTCTCAGGAGATTCTCAAACCTGCAGCATCCAATCACAATCACTATGTCAGTGGAACCTACTTAGTTTTACACTGTCCTATGGGAAGCCAGTTAAAATGACATTTTATTGATTCAGTCCTATGTACTAAGACGGAAAGGTTGTAACCTTTTGTTGTTCTGGACTGGGATGACTTGTTCCTACAGATAAACCAGCAGAATTCAAACTCTTTATCTTGTAGTGTGAGCTTCCAGAAGAGAAAGCTGACGTCCAATCATTCTTGGGGCAGTATATTGCCTCTAAACAGTGACCGTGACCGGATAAAGAAAAATAAACAATCTTCAGGGAAAGTCAATATTTCCTAATAATCTGAAGCTCTCTTCAGTAGAAAGGGCTGTGTTCTGTAACACTTTGACATTTGTATAAAACAGTACAGTAGGAGCCAGAATATCAAACTTGAATCTCATGCTTTTATTATTTCTATTGTGGTAGCAGCCAAGAGCCTTTTATCAGTGCTTTTACTGTGCTAGGCATTGTAGGAAAAAGACAGTCCCTACTCTGAGGAGCATACAGTCTGAATAGACAAGACAGACAAAGGGTAGGAGAAATGAGGTGGCATTATCTCTTTTTTACAGGTGGAAAACTGAGGCATTCAGAGATTGTGCTCTATTCTGACTCAGATGGGAAGCTTGTGACAGTGCGAGAAATTGAATCTAGATCTCCTGAGTCCCAGTTTGGTACCTTAATCCAATGACCATCCTTCCTACTTTTTAGGATTATGCCTTGAGTCAAATACTTGTACACATTTTTGCATTATTTTTGTCTATTTTTCAGATACAACTAAGACTCCATAAATTGAGTCCAAGAACTTCTCCCAGGAAAGGGGGAAACAAAAACAAACCAACCAAATCATGTAAAGCTAGTATTTAGTCTTTGGTCTGAAAATTGTATACATGATTTCCTGGTATGGGTATAAAGGAACAAGTCCCTTCCCAGCTGGCTATTAAAATTAATGTAAAACACGTATGCTTTTTAGAAGCAAGAAAGTGACAATCCAAAAAAATGGCACACCAGTGAACAACAATTCAGTGAAATTATTCCCTTAATTTTGAATTGTCTGATTTCCTTGCTGACAAAATTTTGCCTGATTTTGTATTGTGTTAGTTGAAAATGGATCACTCTGTGTGTAACTAAAGCATTGAAATTAAAAACAAAACAAACAAACAAAACAATCCTGGTTTTCATCTTAGTGCAAGAAAATTAGTACAACTAGGGAAGAATTGACTTGGCTATAATCTGCATCATGCACTATCAGAACTGTCTGATAAAATTTTCCTTATTTTTGATGAAAAGGAAACAACAACAACAATGCAGTGCTTTTAGATACAAGGTGGAATTTACAGATCTGAAAATATGAATAAAACATCTGTGAGCTTATAAAATTAGTAAACTTGATCTGGATTTCTTTGAGACATGAGCTGTTAAAGTAACATATGCCCCCACAAATTCCTCTTGGGCACAATGGAATTTCATGTGCCCTGGGAAAGAAGGATGAATTTAGATCATGAGCTGGATCCTTCCCATCATTTCTTTGTGCCTGGTACCACCAGCCTGATGGATGGTATGGCAGCTGTGATATTGCCCCCTACCTGATTATGGAATATTAAAAGCTCCAGAGAAGAAGGTATAAGCCCCTGTGGTTGGATCATCATTCTTAAAAATCCAAAGGAAGGTTTTAAGATTTAATTTGTCCCATCTAGCATTACAGAGACCAACAGAGTATGTAATAAGAACATTTGAGATGGGCAGCAACATGTCACTAAAAAGCTATCTAGGAGTAGTAGGGGAAACATTGGCAGTCCCTCCCCCCCCAATGCCTAGGCCCCTACCGATACCTGAAATACTGATTAGCACATGCTCATTGCCAAAAACAGCTATATAATCTTTGTGGCAACATTAGTATAAATGGGCAGTGGACAGAGACCATGAGAATTGAGCATGACCCCCTGCTATCCTGGTGGTCTCCCATCCACTTGGCTGCAGCAAGGAGCCTGCGCTGGTCTTTTAGCTCTGCAGACACATGCTTTGCCTGGGTCCTTAGGCAGTGAGTCCCTTCTGCACCATGCAGGCAGGGAGCTGCCAGCCAACTGAAAGGCTCTGCAGGCCACTTTTGGCCCATGTGTCACAGGTTGGGAACTCTGATACAACATAAGATCTTTAAGTGAAAGTCCTCATGTTTGTACCAATCATTACCAGACAGATGAGCTGAGTACCTAAATAATTTACTTCCTGACACTGCTTTGCAATGAGTAAAGTTATCAAGAAAATTCAGGCTCAGAAAATGTCAGGTAACAGGGCCTAGAAGAGAATAGCAAGCTCAGATAAGACAACATGCATGCAGATCTGCTCTTTTAAATGCATTTATGATAGTATATGGAGAAGGTAGTACCCCTCCGCCCCAAAATAATGAAGTGGTGACACACCAGCTCTTACAACACATCATGGCTAATTTATATGCCACATACATTATGTTCACAGTTTTACATAAATAAAGAAAAATATTAAATCTAACCAGATCAGAACGTAAGAAATTCAGAGTTCCCAAAAGCTGAGGTAGCCTTCACCTGTGTTTCAGAGTCTTTGGTCACCAAATCTATGAAGTCTGCTGAATGAAAAGTAATACCTTTCTTCCACTTGCTTGTAGAAAACTTCAGCTGGAATCCAGGCAGATTCTTCCTTCTCCTCTGCTGAACTCACTCAATCAGCTATTCAGCCAGCCAATTAACCAAGCACTCAGGTAAGTAGACTCACAGACTCTAACATCAGAAGGGACCAATATGATCACCTAGACTGACCTCCTACACGATGCAGGTATGTTGATAAAAACAAAACAAAACAACCCTCTTACAAGAAAAATACAAAACTGAGAATAGCAAAATAAACGACTCTTTTCCTATCGTCACATTTAAATAAGAGAAAAGTTGGGTCATCACATTAGTTGAGACAATTTAACTCAAACAGTCAGGCTAAAATCAAACAATATTCAGAGTGTAGAATGAAATAAATTATTTTTCCCTCCCAACTTTCCCTTTCTATAATTAATACTGCCTGAGCTTCCCTGTTTTGGGGTTAAGATACCACTGACCTGATGCAAAATGCTTCAGAATTAGGTAAGACAGCCTGCTTTCTGCTTCAGGGCTCAGCGTCTCTCAACCCACCCATTGCACGTGGCCTTTTGCAAAGCCCTCAGGAGTCCAGCAACAGGGAATTTAATCAGCATATCCAAAACCAGCACACTCAATTCCAGAAACTTGAGTGTAGAAAGTTAATTGTGCATCTGCCTAACGGCAATGACCCAAACACAATGCATTCCTACCCACCCCCAGTAGACTTCTTAAAGAGATATCTCTCTATTAGGAACATGGGTTATATAAGGACATTAGGATCAGCCAACTCTAGTCAGAACTCATGTCGTGAAACTGCATCAATTGTTGAAAGAGTGCAACTGAGCAAAGGTTCTTTATATGATATCATTTGCACTGCCTGTGCAGATTTTTACACAGACACAGGAAGGTGCATGAGTGTTGGTCCTGAGATTATTGAAGGATATACCATCTGTTACATTGCGTGGAAATGATATCGGAACTGTTAAGGCAATCCAGTCCTCCTTGCTGTGATAGCAAGCGGACTGCATTAGGTACTAACAACTGGGTCAAAAAATGAATCTTTTGATCTATGAAAGTGCAAAGGTAGTTGCTGGAGGCAAAAAAGGGGAACCTCATTTTTTCCCTAGTTGCAACAGAAGGTGATAGCTGTTAATCTTAGGACACCTTCCCAGCTCTGTATGCAGACACATGAAATTGCATGAGGCAGTCTTAGCACCTCTATGCATTCCCACCCTGAGGTAGAGCCATGCTGCATCTTCAGAGACTGCTTATGGATATTGTAGGACACTTTTAAGAAGAGAACCTCAACCACAGCCCACTTGCAGAGGCCAAGAGAAGACTCAAAAGTCCTAGGGGGGTAAGACTACAGGGATGTCCTGCCCCCCCCCCCCCGCATATGATTTCTTTGCTATGTACAGCCCTAGGGTAGAGAGAAAAACCTGGGAAGGGCTCTGGATCCCTCCTACATCAGATCCCAAGTGTTATTAATTCTAATGAGTTTAATAACCAAGTAAATGAATTTCAAATGCAATCAACAGTAATATACAGTTGTTGGTGTAAAAATAATGATTACCTGCTTTTTAATAATATTTGTAGTGAGGTCAGTTGTTTCTTTGACTATTGTTACTTTTGTCTTCCCCTTTTGGCAATGTCCATGCACCCTACTATCTCTCGAAACAACCATTTTTGCCAGCAGCTTATTTGTTGTTACATTAAAAATCAATTGTTCCATCTTTCAAATCTGTCATTTAGCTTGATGCCTTACTTTTATTCCTGAACTCTTGCATGAGATGTTTGCACAGTACTGCTTCATGAAATCTAGTTTTTATTTTTTAAATAATGCCAGTAGTTAAAATGGTGCTCCAATTGAACTTGAACCATTTTGTATTTAAAACTATTACTGTTTTACACAATTTTATATTGCTGCTTTTAATCTCAGCTTTAAACCATAACCAGATCCATTTGATTACTGCGGTGTAGGCTGCTAGTCCTTGTGTTCTCCTTTTTCACCTATTAATTATTTTACTCAAATTATTTCTAATATTGTAGTACCTATCAGGATTAGGGCCTAAAATATGTTAGAAACTGTACATACAAATGTAGTGGGTTTAAAGATTATTCCTGTATTGCTTTATACAATTTATTCATGTCTGAAATGGCTGTATAAACTCCCAGTTTTTGGATACAACATCTGGGCTGCTGTACAAAGTTTGAGAGAAGTTAAACAAGAACTGGGCCCACTGCCCTGAGAAACCAACTCAAAGAAAACTGGGCAAAAGAAACTATTCTAAATAGGAAGAGCTTGTAGTGTGTGGGGGGTGGGGGGAGGTTAAATGGCCAAAGATAAACTGGCCCTACTAAAAAGAATTTGCACTGAGCTTACCTGATAGCTGCAGGGAGAGATTCCAGCAGACATCTGCAGGAAGGAAGGTCCATGGATTGTGTCCTTGAACTTTAAGGCTCTGCCTTCAGCCTGATTCAGATGTAAATGTGGAAGACAGCTAGAACAACACAGATGACCTTCTTTTGTGCCCACAGCCTATATAAGGCCCTATGCCCCTGCGAGCTTTTCCAGCCATCAGTGCAACAGCAACCTTGGACTCCAGATGGGAGTGGGAGGGTGTGCTCTCCACTTCTCCTAATTAAGCGGAAGTCCTAGCGGCCCCATCCTCCATGTAGTATTGCCAACTCTAAACATTTAAATACCATGAATCAGACCCAAATCACATGACTGGTGGAAAATGTTGAGAAATTAAAAAAAAGATTGATATGACATTCTTTTTACTTGCCTTGATATTTTGAACATGTAGACTTAGATCACATTTTCCAGCTTTTTTCACAAACTTCAGACCATATAATTAAAAAAAAAAAAAGAAAGCTGAGATTGCCATGAAATATCATGATTCCAGGAGTTGGGTGTTAAGAAAAACATCACATACAGGGAAGCTCATGATAAAATCATGAGAATTGGAACCTCAGGCATCAGTGGTTCCCAGTGTTTTAGATCAAGGGCCACAGATATTATTGTTAGAACCCTGAATGGTCACCACTCTCTGCCAGCAGCCCTGCTTGATCTTCCCACTACAGCCAGACAGAAGGAGCTCTGTGAAGAGGAGGCTGCTTCCACCTCATTGATCTCCCATCTCCCTGGCTGCAGCAGGGAAATTGCACACATCCTGTAGTGCTGTGCACTCCATCTGGCTCCACAGTCAGTGGCTCCCTTCTGCAGACGGCGGACAGAAGATCAGTGCTCCCCGTGCTCTGACTCCAGCAGGGACAGCAGTGCTCATGAAGCCAGGTGGAGCACTTTCCTGGGCTCCCTATTATAGCTAGGGAGTGCTAGTCACCCATCCCCATAGCTACAGCAAGGAGCCTGCATTGGTCTTTTAGCCACGCTGCAATGCACTCCACCTGGCTCCTTAACCAGCTGCTCCCTTCTGCAGCAAGTGGAAGGGGAGCAGTGGGCCACCTTGAAAGCCCCCCTGGGCCACAGGTTGGGAACCACTTGTATGTTCCATAAAGCAAGTCCAGGACCTCAGTGTGCTCCTGCCTTCTTTGAGAGGCCTTAGGTTCTTTTGAAGCCCCTCCAGCTAGCTGCCATTCAGTCTACTAGAGCAAGTGCCTGGGGAAAGAACCAGACACATCTTACTTTCCTCTCTCCTTCCCACAAAAGATGTCACTTGAGGACCAAGATAGTTGAGAGTATTAGGCAACTAACTCTTGTACCTTAATAACACTAAAAATTGGGTTGCGAGTCTTGCTACCTTCCCCCCACAACTACTTTTAAAAAGCCCCAGTCCTTTCAAAGTCCCTCCAGGCAGCATGACATAATCTGGGAAGATAGTGGAGATATTTCAGTTAAGCGTCAAATAAATCACTCAACTCTCTTCATTCTGGGTTTTAGTAATATTTTATTCTTCCCTCACTGGTTCTCATGTTATGTCAGATCCCTTCCTTCTCCACTACTGCTTGGTCTCACAACCTCTTGCTGCCATTTGCATATCTCTCCATTAACCTTTCTTTTCTTAATTGTCTGTATTTCTTCATCCCTGCCTACTTTGTCCTTCTCCCCTGGACCCTTCCCCTTCTCATAATTTCACTTCCTCAGTATGCACAAAAGTTCCAGTGATCAGAAGCTAGAACACATATTATAAAATGGGTGCAAGATGTGTGCATCAGTAACCAAAACAATCATGTAATCATTGTGTTTTAATTTTGATACTGCTTTACTCTCACCCTGTCCCAAATTGTTTTGTATTTTTTGTCATGTTACATCTGTATTTGAATTATAATCTCATCAGGAGAGGGAGTGTTTAAATGCTTTTACAGAGCACCGAGCACTTGTATGGTGCTAGATAAATGAAAAATAATCACAGTTGCTTTGGTACTCTCCCACATGTATATGTGTTACAGATAGAAAGTATTTTATTGTAAACTTATTAGGGCTCTTTTTCTCTTTTAGTTCAACATATCAAGGCTAAGTAAACAGTAATTTGTATTGGTATTTCACTGTTTAGACTAGTCTTTAAAATGATCTAATCAAATCATTTAGAAAAAATATTATAGGACTTTTCTTTTCCAGAGGTGTCCAGATAACATGGTGATGAATAAAAAATCTATATAGCCTATTAGATGAGTTGTATTATTAGAAGCACTTTGAAGATCTAATCAATTCACATGCCTTTATTTGTCTACTGTGCAAAACAAGCCTGGCCAATGCACTTGTGAGTTATTTAGCAGTCATGTTGCTTTATGCTGAAAAGTTTGATCTCCTCCACAGTATATTACCCCCTCACCCCCCTTACTCCCCTGTACTTTGAAGGAGATGTCAGCACCTAGGAAAAAGCTGTAGTCTTACTAAGTAACTGTGATATTAGATGCTATGCATTATTTTACTAAGAATAGTCTGCATGGGATGTTGGAATGTGTTTTCATGATTAAATCCCCAGGCATCAATTGCAACATAGACCTGTTTTCTCAAAACCTATGCTCAGGTAATTCCACTGAGGTCAATGGGAGCCATTTGTGCAAGAGCCCAGGTCATAGGTGCAGGTAACTTAGGACTTATTTCAAGAAAGCACTTGAAGCCACACTTAACTAAACACATGCATAAATCCTATTTACTGAAGGGCCTTTCATGAATTTTCATGCTTTACTAAACTTGAGTCCTAAGGCCAGCTCTTAAGCCCCATTGATGCCAATGCAAGACTTTCTTTGACTCTAGTAGGAGTTGGATCAGGCCTTTCATTTTTTGTAGATATTATTAAATCCTGGCACTTTATTTAAATACATTTTAAATAATTCCATTTTAGTAAAAAAATTCTTTTAAAATATAGTTTTCTACTTTTTAAAATCTCAGATTATATTTTGGCCCAGTGTTTTGGACTATGTCACATTAAACTTCATAACGCCAGGGACATTCCACTTTCTGATTTTAGGCACTTATGTAGGAAAACATAATCATTCATGACAATATTTAAAGTCAATGTTAGTTAAGCAAGTGCTTAACTTTATTGCATATTCTTATTTGCCTTAGGTATTATCAGTGTATGGACTATGCATGTAATAGTTATACAGTTTTTATAACATCTTACCAAATGGAACTCCATAATAATCTAATTCACTTCAGCAAATAGTTCTTCCTTAATGCTATTGGAAGAAATGATGTGAATGCCCACGTTGTTCAGATGCCCAGCACTATGTAGTGTATTAAGGGTAAAATGGCCAAAAATGCTGTGTGTTAACCTAACACTGCTCCATTAAGTCAATGGAAAACTCCAACACTGGATATTTTTGAAAGTCCAACTGTAAAATTTCATGATACATTTCCAGCCCCTCTAGTACCAGCAGTTTGTCCTTCTCCTTGCTTTATCTTCTCAACATCATCTGAATTTAATTTAATGCTAAAACTAAGAAGATTGTAGCTTACCAATGCCAAAATTGTAAAAGAGCAAGTTGTATTGAAAGGCAGCCATATTGAGCTCTTCTATTTTGCAGCATTTGAGATGTACTATGTGCAAAGAAGCACTGGCACCACTAGAGAGAGCTCTGGTAACAAAACATTGCTCCCCCATGAACATCAGGCTAATAGGTCTTTCATTTTCTCAAAGTATTAGAGTGACATTACCACTTAGCTAAAACAAGACCACAGTTTATGTATTAAGTTTGGGCCAGGTCCTCAGCCAATGTAAATCAGCATAGAAGATAGAACCAAGACTAATTAGTGGGTTGAACTTAAAATACAAATGATGTCATACAAACTTGATTGTTTTTTCCAACTGGGTGTATAATTGTCTCCCAAAAAAATCACAGTAATATATCTGGATTTTAGCAAAGGATTCAACACATTGTCTAACAAAATCTCACAAAATGAATTCTGATTAGTTTGGATATGAGCCTTGACATATGGACTGAAAATCGGCTGATGGATCACTCATGCAGAATAATGGTAAACAGCTATGGGTTGAGTTAGATGAATTGTCTGTTGGGATGCTACAAGAATCAGTGCTAAGTCTGGTATTATTTAAAATCTACATTAATGATCTCACATAGCTGCTCAAAAGCATGAAACTTGCAGATGATACTAACATTTTTCCAGCACCAGGGAGAACAGAGAAATAATACAAAAGGACCTAGAAAAATTAGAAACATGCACAAAAAGTAACAAAAATGAGATTCAAATCTGCAAATTCATCTGGGGAAAATTAATCCAAACCAGATACTCAACAGGAGGGAGAAATTTGGAAACAGACAATACTGAAATACAGATGGGGTGATGGGGGCCAGTAAATGAAATAAAGTGTGAGCTTGTAATGCAGTAATAAAAAAGGAAAATGAAAAAATTCATGTGATAAGGTGCAGCTATCACAGGTATCACCTCTTCATGTAACTGGGAAGACTGCACCTGGACTAGTCTGTTCATTTCCAGATACCCCAATATCAGAAAGTGGAAGAGTAACATCACATGAGTAACCTCCTTTAAATGGATAGGATTATTCATGTGCGTAAGTGCTTCGATGAATTGGGTCCAGATAACTCTAAGGTGGCTGGTGCAAACCCCCTTGCTTTGAATATTTACCAAGAGTGGATAAAATGCTAAATATATCTCACACTGATCTGAGGAAAGCCTAGAACTCTGATGTGATCTGAGGAAAGCCTAGAAGTCTATGGATGCTATTGGAAGCACTCCTGCTGATTTCAGTGCGAGCACTGGATCTACCCCATAGTGACCAAACAGGTTTTTTTCAAGATCTCAGAACAATGGATGGAAAACAAATGCTAATAGGCCTTATGCTCCATTGAGTCATATTATTAAAGGCCCAGACTTTAGGCTGTTTTTGCTCTGCAGGAGCATATTCCATCCTGATTAATGGATGCAGATATTACCAAGCAAAAGATGAATCTTGAAAAAAAAATCCATGTGCATTTCGAACTGTCTCTTTAAGAAACTAGTCTAATCTGTTGTGGGCTAATTATGGCTACGTTTTGTTTGACATAACAGCCCAGTAAACACAGGATAGTGAAAATGAAATACTCAGATATTGGCACTCAGGACTTTCTTGATTGTTAAAGAATCACAGAAGCAAACTCCTTTAATTATTTTAAAAAATGTTCATTTATCCAATATTTTCAAGTTTTTGTAAGAGTAGAGGGAAAGTAAATATAGATCTTGATTTTCATACAATTCTACTCTGGAGGAGTAAATGACTTCACTTTGAACAGGTTAACAACCTGTTCCTTGTTCAGTGATGTCCTTTCTCCCAGATAAATATTAACATACTGTAAAATGAATCTCAATTCGGACAAGCTAAATTTCATCTTCTGTTTGGGGCAGTAGACAAAATCCTAGAGACTGGTGGATCATAACCTCAAACGCGCATAGGCAATTATTAGCCTTTAAATCAAGTCCTTGTCATGCCACTGTTTCCCCATCTTCTATTCAGGCATCGCTGAAAAATTAAAACACCTAGGATAAAATGCTTATAACAGCTACCTAAGCATAAGACAGAGAAATTGACTTCCAAACCTAATTAAAAGTGGTTTAATGTGAGTTAGCCAATGTAAGATATAATCGTGACTCAAACATCTCTTTCAGCACTAGGGACCTGATTGAAAAACAGATTAAATTTCAATACAGTTTCAGGTTATTAAAAAACCTGCCTACTTCCTGAATGGGAAATGTTTGAGCTAAGTCTTATGCCTGACATGAATTTAATTTTTAAATTTGAAGGTTTTCAAACTCCTAAGGTTTCCAAACTCAAACATCGGTGGGCAGGGCTTATGCGAAGTTATGTGCTTTCATGTTTTTGGCAAACACTGTTCATGAACTTTGCGAATCTCTCCTCTTCTAATGCCTCTATTCATGTACCTTTTCAGACACTAGCCAAACCAACAGTTACTATTAACTTGGGAAAAAGGTTTTTTTCTTTAAACATTTCCTGCCACTCATAGGCTATGTCTACACGGGGAGTGCTTGTTTCGAAACAACACGTTTCGAAACAAGCTGTTTCGAAATAATATGTTATTTCAAAACAACTTATTTCGCTGGACAAAAACCATGTCCGCGAAATAAGGGAGTGAAATAGCAGGTCCACAGTGTGGACCTGCTATTTCGCCTGCGGAGGGGACTGCAGGCACCCACAGGGTGCAGTGCAGAGGGGCACTGCATCCCATGGGTGCCTGCAGAGGGCTGCAGGCACGGGCGGAGTCAGGCGCAGGGCTGCGCCTCACTCCGCCAGTACCTGCAAGGGACTGCAGGCACCGCGCCTCACCTGGCGGGTGCATGCAGCCCCCTGCAAGCACCCGCCAGGAGAGGGCAGCGGGGCACTTCACCCCAGGGGCTTTAAAGCCTCTGCTGCCCCCCAACCTGGAGGCGCGGCCCCGGCGCACGGCTGCAGCCCGCCGCTGCCGGGGCCGGAGTAAGCGCGGGCCGGAATCCCCGGCCTGACGCGCCGGC